>LNAC01000321.1:1640001-1826285 GCA_002007465.1 Ailurus styani | reverse complement strand
TGTTCCACAAGTGAAACCATATGATAATTGACTTTCTCTGCTTGACTTATTGCACTCAGCATAATCTCCTCCAGACCCGTCCATGTTGATACAAAAATTGGGTATTCATCCTTTCTGATGGCTGAGTAATATTCCACTGTATATATGGACCACATCTTCTTTATCCATTCGTCTGTCGAAGGACATCTCGGCTCTTTCCACAGTTTGGCGATTGTGGACAATGCTGCTATGAACATTGGGGTACAGATGGCTCTTCTTTTCACTACATCTGTATCTTTGTGGTAAATACCTAGTAGTGCAATTGCAGGGTCATAGGGTAGCTCTATTTTTAATTTTTTGAGGAATCTTCACACTGTTTTCCAAAGTGGCGCACCAACTTGCATTCCCATCAACAGTGAAAGAGGGTTCCCCTCTCTCCACATCCTCTCTAACACTTGTTTCCTGTCCTGTTGATTTTGGCCATTCTATCTGGTGTAAGGTGGTATCTCAATGTGGTTTTGATTTGAGTTTCCCTGATGGCTAGTGATGATGAACATTTTTTCATGTGTCTGTTGGCCATTTGTATGTCTTCTTTGGAGAAGTGTCTGTTCATGTCTGCTGTCCATTTTTTGACATGATTATCTGTTTTTTGGGTGTCGAGCTTGAGAAGTTTTTCATAGATTTTGGACATCAGCCCTTTGTCTGTAGTGTCATTTGTGAATATCTTCTCCCATTCCATGGGTTGCCTCTTTGTTTTGTTGACTCTTTCCTTTGTTGTGCAGAAGCTTTTTATCTTGATGAAGTCCCAAAAGTTCATTTTCGCTTTTGTTTTCTTTGTCTTTCAAACCCCATTTTCTAATAGTCTCCCCATGCTCTGTCCTATAGCCTCAGTGGGCTTCTTTTCGCATTTTAAGTGTATTATTTTCTTCTTCTTGTTGGGGCTTATGCATTTATTACTTCTTTGTCCTGAATGCTCTTCTTTTAGCCCTTTCTCTTGCTGTATCTACCCTGAACTTTAGGTCTCAACTCAAATATTATATCCTTAGCAATACCTTCCTTGATTATGCATACAAAGTTGCTTCTCATTTCTTACTAGCTCGGCACTTTGTTTATTACACTCATGGTGCTCATCACAATTTGTAATCATCTTATTTGTTTACTGATTTATATTCTGCTGTAAATATTCTTAGACAGACTTCCCATTAATAATATTTTGAAAGGCAAAGAGAAAAAGCAGTTTTGGGACAAGAGCTACTAAAACTCTCAAGTTAAAAGATGCACAGCCCTGATTTTTTAAACACTCAAGTATGAAGCATTTTGAACCAAAAAGCATCCTACTCCTTTAATTTTAATATACTAAAAGGAATAGTAAATGTCTAAGAGGATAATGGGACAAAGGAAGGAAAGAAATGTCCTAAGCACAAGAAGCATTTACAGAGACCTTTTCTGAAGACAAGAGATATGGGAAAGGATATGGTGAGTATGAGAAACCAAAGGGGATTTAGTTTGGATAAAGAAGGTAGTGGGCAGGAAGAGTTCTGCAAGATAAGGTTGGGGAAATGAATTAAGGGAAATGAGACTTATGGTGTCACCTGGGAGCATCAAGCAATAGATGTTAAAATAACTTCAGATAAGATAAAGGATAATTCAAGTGCAAGGCATTCATTTTGGAGAAGCAAACAGAGAGGCAAAGAGTATTATTTCCATAAAAAGCCACAAGGCCTGAGAATATGGGTTTGGCTCTACTGGAAACAAGCTAAGTGATTTGTAAGTAACTCTCCTCAGGACTTCAGACATATTTAAAAAGAATAAGCAATTAGATAGGTGAATTTCTACATTACTTACCTGCTTTAAAGTTCTGAATATAAATGAATGGGTCAGCAGTTGTGCACTATTACTTTCTGCACAAACAAGTATTTCGAAAAAATGGTGATGGCTCTTTTGTCTAATTTTACTCACGCTTGTAGACTGTCACTTCTTTTTATCTCATTAATGTTCATCACTAGCTATCCCTCACTTTCTCCATAAAACAGCATCTTCCTATTCATGACTAGTGTTAAGACAAAGAATTCCTATTCCTATTATATTACCTCATATTTGCTTTATGGTCCCTTATATCAAGTTTGAATCTGACCTATTTTAAACTCACACAGTTGTCTGGAATCCCTGGTCTAATATATATCAAACCCTTATATTTCTCTCTCAAAAACATAAATGCATGTTTCCTAAAGTGAAGAGAAACTAATGAACAAAACAGAACAAAAATCCTGACTGAGGTCACATCAACAATTTCAACAAATCAACAAAGAAATTAAAGGGAATGAACTTAGTTTCTTCCTAACAGCATTTCAGTTTGTTTCCATATTGCCCTTTTTTTTTCTGTTATTATGCAGTTAATGCAATCTAATTCAGTAATGTCTTCTGAATGATTAAGCCATTTATGATTGAACCTGATGAAGGAAATGAGAAAAGCCTCTTAAACATCTAAATAGAATAATTCCTATTAACTGTAGTAAATCACAATCAGAATGCTATTGAATTCAGTATTTTGCTCAGGCACAAATATTTCCAGAATTGAGCCATTTTCATCAATATTTGTAATGAAAATTAGAAAACAAATTAGAACTTCTGACATTAGAACTATTTTTAAAGTTTGCAGAATTTTTCTCTGAATGATATTTTGTGGAGATATCAGTGTTTCCTCTACGTGAACAGCAAGTGGAAAGATCAGGCCAATCAGAGGATTTTTCATGCTAGTGCCCTTCAACATACCAAGAGGAGAAAATAGCCTTCTTAGAGTCTGATAAAATCTGATATTATCTTTTGCAGAAGAATTCACATTATATTCTAAAACCTGTAGGGGTTATATAGGGCAATCTGAAGCTATTTGGTTTGAATTTATCTTTGTAAATATATGTATTTTAAACATAATAATGTTAATAAGCATGTTGCCTCATATAGACTACTTAGCAAATATTAACCTATTTGAATAATATGAATGCATTATTTGTGCTAGAAGGTTTATTCACGTTAATATTATCCTTGAAATAAACATGCTTTGCCATCTCTGCTCACAATTTTAAATGATTTCCACATGTTTAATGATTAGAAGTCATAGCTCTGTTTGTTTGTTTGTTTGTTTGTTTTAATGTTGGAACATGCGTCTGTGCCCTAACTTGTACAAGTGGGAATACTGCTCTAGTCTTCAGTTCCAGGCTCAGTTGATGCCAGGCAAGATTAATGTATATGTGCAGCTCCATGTTCTTAGATGGAATATGGGTTAGTTGGTTGTAAAATAAAAAAGCATACATTTTGTTGTAATAAGGTAATATTATACAAAGTTTCAGGCATTTTATATATACATATATGTATATATGTATATATATGTATTTTATGTGTAAATATAATAGTATATGCATATTGGTAAATATATTTGTATAAATATTATCTTAGGTGAAGTGAATTACTTTTAAAACATATTTAACATAGGTGAATAAAATAATTTTCCTTAAACAGGATTTTTTAAAAAGATTTATTTATTTGAGAGAGAGAGAGACAGAGTGTGTGCATGTGTACACACTTGCATGTGAGTTGCGGGGGAGGGAGAGACTTTCAAGGAGACTCCCCATTTAGTGTGAAGACCAATGCAAGGCTCAATCCCATGACCCTGAGATCGTGCCCTGAGCCAAAATCAAGAGTTGGATGCTCAAATGACTGAGCCACCCAGAAGCCCCTCTTCCCTTAAACAAATTTCTTTTAAAAAGATAGTGATAGATAAAATCAACCAGGATTCACATGAAATAACACTACCAATACCTGCTAATTCTTCAGTGATTTTGATAGCACGGTAACTATATAAGCAAAAAGAAAACAGTAACAGCCATACTTCCTTCCATATAGTCTCTAAAAGTAATACCACATGCTGTATGGATTATAAGCAATTCTGCTCTTAGACCAGGCAGGCAGGGCCTCTGCCTTAGGTCCTATGCTTCTGGGGCAACATGTTTTGGAATAATTTCCTTGAAATTATTTCTGGTGTCTGGAACAGTGTCAAGCTGATGGTGCCATTTGGATAGCATGCACCAAATTTGGGCTGGGGTCAGTGTGGGCCCTGAAGAGCTCTTCAACATTTCCTTTCATGTGTGAAGTTAGCCAGATATTCCTAGGAGCTTCATGATTCATGCTTATGGATTGCCCCAGAGCATTTTAGCCAGGGCCTCCTTGTAGAAAACAGTATCTTTCACAGAACCCTGTGAGACTGGGCCACCAGTCTGGTGTTGAAGAAGTTTATTTAGGTGGCTCAAATAATTTATATAGAAAAGAATGCCACAGAATGTTTTCTCCAGGGTACTACATACCCTAAAGGCAGCCCTGATTACATACCATTAAAGTTTAAGTTTTATGTTGATAAACATTTATACAATTCTCAGTATGTTTTATTCTACACATTTGAATAATAGATTCAAGATAACTTGACAGGGTACAATGTCATTTTGAAGCAAACATAGTGAAAATAAAAATAACTCTCTTGGTTTCTTTAACTGAAAATAAAACAAGCTACTGTTATCAAACACTATCAATAAATACTGAAGCTGACAATTAAAATGGGACCACCACTTTACCACTCAGGGAAGTTACCAACACCACTCAGGGATGTTGCTATATAGCACACCAGGAAGAAGCACATGGAATTAGGAAAAAAAAAAAAAGTACTGAAGCCTCTGCCATTGATACTGTGGTGCTTTGGGGTGTTGCTGTAAAACAAGCTGCTTGAAAAGCTAAGGGTTTGGAGTAATACCAATCGTTTATTTCTTCTACTCATGGATTTGCTGTTTAGGTAAAGTTTATAAGAGATAGCTTTCATTATTTCACAAAGCATTATTTCACTACGGCATCTCAAACAAGGCTGAAAGATTCATTTCTAAGATGGTTCACCCAACTGGTTGACAAAATTGCTAGGGTGTTGGCTGGTAGATTAGTCAAGGCTGTCAGCTGCCCTCAGATCCTCGCCATAAGGGCCTTTTGCCAATTGGGCTTACTCAAAGCTGGCAGTTTGGTCTAACAGTGAATGTTCCAAGTGATAAGAAGTAGAAATTGCCAGTACTTTTATGCCTGGGCCCCGAGATTGGCTCTATACTACTTGTACAACTCTATTGGTCAAAGGAGTCCCAGAGCTTCTACTTGTGATTCAAAGGGATAGGACATAGTTGCCATTTTGTAATGGAAGCAATGTCACAAAGTATCTATGAGTATCTTTAATTCACCACAGGTACAATCAGATAACTACAAAAATACAGTTATTGAACATAAAAAAAATACAGTTAAAATTATTTGTCTGATTCTAAAGAAATTGTCTAGACCCCAAGGAAAAACCTTCCATTCTGAACAATGTAGTATAAGAAAATGAGTGTCCCAAACTGCTTTGCCATTATGAATCTATGACTACACCCAATCAGAAAATGAAACCACTTCTACAGAGCTGAAGGAAGTATTATCCATACTTCCATAAAAAAGGTGAGGAAACCATTGTTTCATGCCATTGTGGAACTATTTAAAAAGCTTTACTTGAAGCTATACTAAGCCAGAAATTTATAGTTACATGAACTAAACTTCCTACACTGTTTAATGTAAATTCAGTGATCTTCTCTATTAGTTGCAACTACGATTATACTGACTTGAATAATCATTTTAAGTATATAGAAACAGAGGTCCAGTCAGTGATATGACTTCCAAACATTTTAACAGCAATTTGGTAGCAAAATCAATACTTAATCTAGTGCTTCTTCCACCACAGTTTGCCTTTCCTATGTCCATGTTTTACTTGATATTATTAACCATGTGCTACATTTATCTTCATATATTATCTTGAAGTTGATTAAAATATTTTATTTGAATAGGTAGATATAAAATATAAATATACTAAAATAAGTTAAATGCCACAAAAATTCTTCATTAAAAGTTAAATAAATGTAGTGACTTAATGATTTTTTAAAAAATAATTGAATATTCTTACCCACAGTCTTCATAAAGACAAATCAAACTCTAAGATGTCTGGGTCAAATATCAGTTGTTGAAACATTTGAAGAGTTACAAAAGTCAGATCTCCAGTGTTGCAATGAGTGGTTTAGTGTGTTAACTTTGAAATGTTGCCTGAGAATCAGATTTGAAAGTTCTCCCTAAAGCCTTTTGAAACAGACTTTTCTGCATGTAATATTTCCCTATTCATCATTAATTATCCTTCAGAAAAGGATATAAATGAGTTTTACCATAGGCAAAATTGACTCAAATACAATTTCTTCTATGCCAATGGCAGATTTGTGAGTAAATAATAATGCTTCATAAGTATAAGAAGGCTTTAAATATTTAAAAAGAGATTGAAAAGTCCTGAATATTGAATTAGTAAAGCTCAATGCTAAAAAAGGGATAATGATAATCCATTCACTCATTCATTCATTCATACATTAACTCATCCAACTAGCATTGTTGAGCTTCTGAATTATCAGAAAGACCATATTATGTGAATTATGGGGGTAAAAAACAAATGTAGGAGATAGCTTGGTTTATTTCAAAATATTAGGCAATAATTGCAGCTAACATTAATACTTATTATGTGCTTCAAACTTGAAATTCTATTTGCAAGCACAATCCCACTTAACTTTCAAAATCTTGTCACCTTGGTTCTGTGATTATCTCCTTTTCAGAGATGAGGTGACTAAAATGTTACTCAAATGCTTTATGGTGACAATTAAATCAACTGAGGAATAAAGATACAAAGGATGTCAAAAAAGATGTAGTATGATAAAACTTTCATTTTTTATTGCATGTGATTATTTTCTATATAGGATTTTTTTAAAAAATATTTTATTTATTTGAGAGAGAGTGGAGGGGAAGGGGCAGAGGGAAAAGGAAAAGCAGACTCCCTGCTGAGCAGGGAGCACCTCCCCCCCAGCATCCCCCCCTCCCCCCCAGACCTTGCAGGCTTGATCCCAGGACCCTGGGATCATGACCTGAGCTGAAGCCAGACAGTGCTTAACTGACTGAGCCACCCAGGCACTCCTCTATTCAGGATTTTTATGAAAAACTCCTCTTGCCATTTCTCCACCAACATTCAGGGAGCAGCCAGGATTCTCCAGATGAAGAGATGACAAAGGAAAAATGCAGAGATAAAAAGAATCCAATTTTTTATTTTTGAGTCTCAAAAACTAGATTAAACCTAAGAAAAAAGGTTTGAAAAATATGTCAGAGCTGGTTTTTCTTGCCCTAGAAATTCATAAGTTTTGCCCAAACTAGAGAGGAGGGGAGAAGAATCAAATTAGGAAATAAAGAGAACTTGGTGAGTTCCTGTGTCAGGGCCCTGGTCATTCCCTCTCTGATTGAGCCCTAGAAATGAGAAAACAAGAGAACAGCCTAGAAGAATTTGGTAGCTTGGGGGGCGGGGGCAGAACGAGTTTACACTCCATTTTCCAGTCAAGCCCAGGGAACTGAAAAGAAGACCTTAAGTTTCCTTTATGAACAAGAGCAGATAGAATGTATAAGTGGTGTGGATGTCTAGCTAGAAAGACTATGGGCAGTCCTTCAGTGTGGTTCAGGAGATGTGGGTGTTCTCCATTGTTATCTAGACTGGCACTGATAGGACAAAGTGCCAAAGAAACCTGAGTTCTTGTGATCAAGAGGAAAGAGTGGCCACTCTAGACTAATAATTGGTCCAAATGGAGATGCAGACATCAACCAGGTATCTCCATCACTGATAGCTGATAACCCTGAACACCAAATATCATTGCTCTTCCTCCTCTCTCCATTGATTGTTCAGAATCATATTAGCTCAGAAAATCAGAGGCAATCACTTGAAAAATAGAGAGGAATACTAACTTGATCAACAGCCATCACTCTACAGAACAATGCTTAAATGGAAACTAAGTTCATGTATGAAAAAATAAAGAGATTTATATTTCTTAGACCCCTGAGAATGATTCTCTATAAATACCTTTACCAAATTGGTATGGAAAGAATAGAATACAAATTTATCATCACTGTTAAAAATCCAAAGGTGATTTATAATTCCTTTCCTCCCCTTTCTAGATGATATTTTCTTTCCTTCTTTCTGTCTTTTTTTTTGTGTGATATAAAATGGACTCTCTCTATATATATCTATATTCTCTTCATGGGCAAAAGGAGACAAAATGTACTCTTATTCTAAAAAATATATAAAATATATGCTTTCAAAACTTGAATTCCTTTCCCCAAAAGAAGATTGAGAAATGACAGATTGATTCTTAAATAGTATAACCTGATAATAGAAATAAACATCATAAGTGGAAATAAGCATGGATGGGTTCACTTAGAAGATAATGCCCAAATAACAGCAGACACAGTACCAATAAGCAGACTTTCCAGTTCTTAGCTTAAAACATAGTATCTTGAGAATATGTCATCAATTACAGTTAGACTTCATTGATTACTACTTGCTAGGGATGTTAGACATAAGTAGTACTACCACAGTATAAGGCAATCATATTCAATCAAAATGATTTTTGGAATTTTTTTGGTTATTAGGATTATATTTGATAAGCTGTGTATTTGGTAAGCTGATTATATTCTCTGTGTGTCAAAGACTCTGGTAAGGGAAAAGATGGGAAAAATTCATGGTACCCCCACAAACATACATACACAACCAATCCAGAGAATTTTCTGGGCATTTTGTAAGAAGATATATTAACCACTGTAAAGCAGAAAAGGTACTTTCCAGGACATGTACGCTGTTACTGTAATTTTATAATAGCCTTTAAAATATTTATACAATTTGGCCCAGAAATCCTACTACTAAATATTTAATCTTAAAAATAATCATAAAACTCATCAAAGGTTCATATACCAATTATTCTTTAGAATGTTATTTTAATAGTAATGAGGACCTAATTTCTTAACAAGAGAAAATAAATTAAATGATATAGTAACATTCCCTAAAAACTTTTTTTTGAAACTTACTTAGTGGCATAGTTAAATATATCATAAGATAGGAAATAAACAAAACAGGTTAAAAGCAAAAATAAAATTAACTTTTTCTATCTAAGGAATGCAGATACCAATATTTATAGTAGTCATCACTGATATTAAGCTTATAAATAATTTTAATTTTCTTTATAATTTTCTGTATTTTCTAAATTTACTTTTAAACTCACTCTTTGCTTTTGTGTAAACTTTTTCAATAATAAAAGATATTTAAAAACAGAGTATGTGTACAAAATGTAACATTAAACCTAAAAACTTGGCTGGATCCTCTTATTTAGTATTCTGCCTGCATGGGTCTAGCTTTGAATACTGCTGAGAAGAAGGAAGAAAACACAACTACAGGGTCAACACACACCAATGCTCAATGAGTCTCTAAAGACTCAGCTTGGATGAGCCCCAAAATATTCAGCTGTGCTATTGAAAATTAACCTATACCATCTGAACCTCTGAGGTTTATAATACTGAAGATAAAATTTGGCTGAGTTGAAGAGATAAAAGTAAGAAGAACAGTACACTCAGATTCAAAATTTCTTGTAGTTCTTAAAATTTATTTTTGTCATTATTACTAAGACTGAATGAAATAATACATTGAAATACACATTAAATTATAAGCTTGAATGTGTTTATCTAAAATACATTTCCATTGAACTCAATGTTTTTATTTTTAATTACATAAGGAAAATGGATTAAATGTTTGTTTTTTATATAACTCATGTGTGCTTACTGTAAACACCCCTCACCAAACATAGACATACATGCCTACAAACACATGGACAAAAAAGCCAATCAAACAACAAACAGAAGACTAAACAATAAAGTAAAATTTGATGTATAGCGCATATGTCTCAAGCACATCTTTGTACAGAACTACACAAATAGATATAGCATCTCAAAATTGTTATGAATATTTTCATCTATTTCCCTTAGGTAATAAGACTTAAATCAAACTAATATACTGTTTACTTTTAATCTGCATAAAAATGCTGCTCTCCTACTTGCTTTTTTGATTAAATGTAATAAATATTTTTCCTTGTCAATAAAAATAAATATGCCATCAGTTTCAAAAGCTGCATACTATTTTATTGTATGCCTAACCTATAATTTATTTAACCTTCTCCTAATGTGCATTTAGATTATCCACTGCACGAGTCTCTAAAATACATACCTAAAAAGAAGACAGAATAATTACCTGAAGAATTATGAAAATTGTTTAAACAAATGTATACCAAAGGGGAAAACAAAAACCCAGCACAATATTATAGTGGCTAAAACATAAATTTTTCAGACTAGAAAAATATCCAGTCTCATAAATAAGGTTATAATGCAGATGATCACCTTAAACACATTCAAACTATATTAAACAATTATATAAGTGACACATGTAGAAAATCCAAAAGGCTGGACCTACTACATATACTTTTTTTTTTTTTTTAACTGAAAGATTAGTTCATAGAAGACAGATTAGGTCTTTGTATAGTATCAGGAGATAAAATCAAAATCAATAGGGGAAGTTACACAGAGAAACATAATGATTCTGAAATACAATGGTTCTAAAACATCTGTGGCTGAATCAAAATTATTTCAGCTCTTAATTTCTGGCTTAGATGGAACAACAGAGAACAGATTTTCCTTCCCATTTGAAACAACCAAAGAGTTTACAGAAACTATAAACCAGAGTATTATAAGAAAAGGTACATCAGGCAATGAAGGACAATGGTCACCAAGAGAGAGGACACAAAAGAGGTAAGCTCTATGATTATTCCAGCTTTCCAGCTTAACACCTTGATATACTGTTTGACAAACATTAGACTGGATGGTAAACTGTTTAAACAAATAAGAACAACAAAAAAAGAAAATGCAGTATGCAATTTTGAACACATGTAAAAGTAAAATGCACTGCAATAAGAAAGGTTTGTGGAGGGGAAAATTGGTTCTTAGGGTGAAGTGGTATACTACTACTTGAAGGCAGACCATGGTAAGTTAAAGACACATCTTAAAAATGCTAAAGCAACTACATAAAGAACAAAGATGTGTAACAAATCAGCTTTCAGAAGAGATAAAACAGAATCAGAATATATTCAATATATCACCAAAAATGCAGACAACAAAGAAAAAGTGAAAAATGAACCAATGAGACAAATAGAAAATAAATGCAAGATTATAGACTTCAACCTAACTATATTTATAAATGTATAAATCACCTAAGTATTCCAGTTAAAAGGTGGAGATTCTCAGATTTGAGTAACATACAAACCTATTCTACTACAAGAAATGCACTTTAAATAGAAATATATAAACATATTAAAAAGAGAACGATAGAAGAAGATATTTCATACTGACACCAATAAAAAGAAAGTAAGAGTGTCTATAATAATATCAGAGAAACTACAGTTTAGGGCAAAGAATATTAATGAGAATAAAGAAGCTCATTTCATAATGATAAAAGGATCAATTTGTTAAGAATGCAAAGAGCCTAAATATTTATGTACCTAGTAACAGAGCTTCAAAATACATGAGATAAAAACAGAACTTTAAAAGAAGTAGAAAATCCAACATTACAGTAAAAAATTTAAATAATTCTCTCTCGATAATTAATAGAACAAGTAGAGTATTAGTAAGCATAAAGAATATCTCAATAATACTATCACACAATTTGACCTAATTTACATTCAAAAAACATTTCATCCAGTAATGATAGAATACACATCATTTTCAAGTGGACACAGAAGCTTTACCAAGATAAACCATATTTGGAGCCATTTTACAAGTCTCAATATATTTAAACTTATACAAAGTATACACTCTGACCACAATAGATATGTATTAAAAATCAATAATAGGTCTCTTGAAAAAAAAACAAGTTTTGGAAACTAAATAACCCACTATTCATCCATGGACTAATAAAAAACTGAAATTCCAGGATAAGATGGATTCACTGGTGAGATCTAGGCAACATTTAGGAGGAAATAATACCAATTCAATACAAACTGTTCAGAATATTAAAGAGGAGGGGACACTTTACAACTCACTATATAAGATCAGCACTATTTTGATGTCAAGGTCAAAAAACATAATTACAAAAAAGAAAACTACAAACCAATACCTCTCATATGTATAGATGCAAAATTCTTTAAAAAAATGATTTATTTATTCATTTTAGAAAGAAATCGGGGTGGGGGAGAGGAGCAGAGGGAGAGGGAAAGAATCTCAAGCCAACCTCCTGCTGAGCAATGGAGTCTAACTCTGGGCTCCATCTCACAACCTGGAGATCATGACCTGAGCTGAAATCAAGAGTCAGATGCATAACCAACTGAGCCACCCAGGAGCCCCTAGAGGCAAAATTCTTAAAAACATTTTAGTAAATAAAATCTAACAATTTATAAAAGTGATACTATATCACGACCAAATATGCTTTGGAATGCAATATCAGCTTAACAGAAATTTCAATATAATATCAATTCTTTTTTTTTAAGATTTTATTTATTATTTGACAGAGAGAGAGAGAGAGATTACAAGTAGGCAGAGAGGCAGGCAGAGAGAGGAGGAAGCAGGCTCCCTGCTAAGCAGGGAGCCTGATGCGGGCGGGGCTTGATCCTAGCACCCTGAGATCATGACCAAGCCAAAGGCAGAGGCTTTAATCCAATGAGCCACTCAGGTGCCCCTCAATTCTTGATTTAAAAAAATACCTCACAGAAAACTTAGAATAGAAATAAATTTCCTCATCCCAATAAAGAGTATTTATGAAAAACACATAGCTGACATATTATTTCATGCTGAAAGACTGAATGCTTTCTCCCAAGGACAGAGAGTGAACCAAGCCTAGGGACTGGGCAGGGGAAAGAGGACAGGGAAGGATTACAAAAAGTGGTACAAGAAAATTGAATGGGTGATGGATATGTTCATTATGTTGACCATGATTATAGTTTCATGGATACTTATATACTTATTTCAAAGATTATCCAAAAGTATACTTTGACTATATTAACTGCATTCAGTTAGACCTCAATAAAGTTGTCGAGCAAAAAACAAACAAAAACAAAAAATAAAAATAAAATAAAAACAAAACACTTTTTAGATGACAAAGTACGTTCAAAGATGGAATAGGATGATGCAGCATTTTGAGGTAAAAGTGTTAGATGCAAATGTAATGCATCGTAATACTACATTGTATTTATTATGTTTCCAACAGTAATATACTATGATTACAGCCCAGTGGTGGGCTCGACCTTTTCAAATGTTTTCACCACCTGAGATCTCAATTTTCCTGTAGATGGGCTGTAAAATTATGATGCCGTTTCAGAAATAATGAAAATGATCTTGATCATGATTCCAAAATACATGGTTCAATCTTGGTATATTTACCATGCAGTATAAAGAGAAAAATATAATGAAATGAAATAATCCTCACCAGGTGACTATTCACCTGTATTCTTTGCATGATAGAGTACTCCATGAATGATCTGGCCCTTCAGTGTCACGAAGTCACAAATCTGGAGTAAGTGGGTTTTCTGGATGTTACATATCTTTTTTGTATATTTTTGTATATGAGGGACTTGAATATACATCTTTTATATGTTAGATTATCAAAAATATGCCAAGCAAAAGATAATTTCCACATATTGGATACAAATCATTTCATAGTATAGAAACTTTTTTTTAATTGCTAAGGAAAAATGTGACTTAATTTTACATAAATAAAGTCAATAGTTAATATGGCAATTTAAATTCTGGAAATCCAATGATTTAGTAGTCTTCTTTCTGTTAAGATTAAAAAGTGAAAAGCTCAGACCAAACAAACCAGGTTAGTCCACATTTTCTAATTTTGAAAACCCTCTGGATTCTAACTCAAGTGTAAAGTGGTGCCATCTGAATTTCTAACAGGGAATTATTAAGTAGCCATAGATACTGTACCATCTCTAGGGATTTAAATAATGAAAAATACCCTTCAGATGTGAGACTGGAAACTGCCTGATTTATGTTAATGCTGATGTGCACTTAGTGTTTTAGAAAAGGATTTTATTACTGTCTAAAAGCAGCACTATATTAAACCCACAAATTAGCTTCTGTCCTGTTAGAATCTAATTATCTTTATGTAGGGCAATAGTCCAGCAAGCCAGGGGCAAAATCTTACCTTTCTAAATGGAGACGTGAACAGGCAAAATGATAGGCTGCTAAACTAAACAGTATTTACTTCACAGTGTCCACATGGGAATGGGGTGAGGAGGTATGAACACCACAAAGGCATCTGCTGCCAACTCAATGGTAGAAGGAAGGTCTAATTTTACACTAACATTTCGTGCTGCTTTTATCTTAGAATGTAATCAAAATTAATTCTTATTTCCTGCTTTCATTTTATTTTTTATTCCTTTTGGGTACTCAGTTCTAACTCAAAAGCATATTCTAGTTATCATCTGCTTTCAGGGTTTGGTAAAGATCAAGTCTTCATCTTTCCTGGGCATAACATGAATCACTGATTTAATAATTCTCATTTCTTTTATCTTCTACTTTATGATCTGTCATTTATCCTAGGTGTTTCTGTAAAGACCCAATGGTAGTGATGAGGCAAGTATAGAGAACATAACCTTGTAAAAATGTCCACATAGAAATAAACCTGGCTAAAGAAACATTACTGAAAGGAACATTCTTTACCTGATAGAGCAAATACGATTAAAAGCACATTACATGACTAATGATATAAAATTTGCTATTGAGTTAACTCAACATTAGGGTAAGCCCCAAAAATGTTATATAGAGAAGTTTTCATATCACCTCCCAATTTCTCCTAACTATGGAACTGGTTACTATATATCTATATATATTTTAAAGATTTATTTGAGAGAGAGAGAGAGAGAGAGAGAGAGAGAGAGAGAGAGAGAGAGAGAGACAAAGTGGGGGGGAGGGGCAGGGGGAGAGGATTCCTAAGCAGACTCCCTGCTGAGGATGGACCCTAACAATTTCACAACCCATGAGGTCATGACCTGAGCCAAAACCGAGAGTCGGACATTTAACTGAATGAGCCATCCAGGCACCCCCTAGTTACTATATTTAAGCAGGTATAGATAACAAGACTTTCATTATTCTTATTTTATTAATTAAATAAATATTTAGATTGAGCATTTTTTGTGTGTCCAGTAATGTGAAAACCAGTAGGAATATTTCCACCAGATGGCCAGACTACAGCCAAGATCAAAAGGCATAAAAGTGCCACCCAAAGAATAGACCAGAGCAAGATTCAAGGTCACTGATAACAGAAAACATACACCTGGCTCAAATTCTATAGCCATTACTTGAAGCAAGAGAGAAGGGTATACAAGATCTAATTCCTTGCAATGCATTAGTGTCCCCTGTGGCTTACCTGGCTCCATTCTGCAGTAGATAGTGTAGATTATGTAACTAAAAGCAAACCACTTTATGTGCGATGGAATGATTTCAGTGCCATCTCCTTGGGATCTGAAAAATACTAGGGGCATGTGGGGCCAATAACCACATCTTAAGCAGAATGAATGAGTGGATATCTAGCCTGGAACAGGAACAGTATTCTCTCATAAGGCAAGTCCAACACACTGTGAAGACTCTTAAACTCCTAGCAAGGAAATATTCTAGGGCCAAGGTTCTTAACGTGACTGGGCAGTGGCCAAGAAACTAAAACTGATTCCCTTTCCCAGTAATGGTGCATAAGGCATACATGTTGCCCTTCTTGTGGAGATGAGAATAATAAGGAAAAAAGATAATGGATGAACAAACAGAAAATTGAATAAATTAATGGCAATTTGTGATAAGTACTTTGAAAAAAGGTACAAGGTGCTAGTGTGTATAATACCAGCAAGGGAATCTGATTTAGAAGGGGTTTGGGGGAACTAGCCTTTGAGGAAGTTAAGGAAATAATTCCTAAATTGAGACCTTATAGGAGAGAAGAAGCTGGCAAAGTGATGAGAAGGGGAATACAATCTAATGAAATAAGATACAAGTTTGAGGACTCTTTGCAGGAATGAGTGATGTGCATTCTAGAAATGAAAAGAGACCATGAAGTTGACGAGTTAAAGTATGTATGAGGAGGAGAGTGTGAGGGTTGTGGGAGGAGAGGAGTGAGTGCATAAATGAACGTGAGTTGGGCAGGAGGCAGACAGATGAGCATGCATATTTAGATTTCTCTATTTATATATGGTTCTGACTTTAATAGTACTCATTTTATGTCCCTCGAGATATCACTTGTTAACATCTACTTTATTAGTATTTGCAGATGGTGACGTATACTAGCATAACCTCAATAGGCAATTTAATCTGCATTCACAGTACATTATGATACACTTTAAGAATCTTTTTTGTAAATATACAGTTATATAAGTTTGTTTTACTTAATTGTTTCTGCACATTTACTTTAAAAATTTAAAGCCTCCTTCCATTTAACACCAGGCACCTAAAGAAGTAAGAGTTCACTGAATGGGCAGATGAAAGTGGAGGAAATAGTAACAAATACCTATCCTATGAAATTCCTTCATCTTTCTGCTGCTATTCCTTCACCCTTGGCCCTAGTCCTAGCTCCACCTTCTCTTAAGGGTGGCCTGTTGACAACACATTCTTCTGGGCAATGCCTTCATTTAATTGGTCATTATTTTCCTGCATTGGTGAGGGTCAGAGGACTGAGATTAAGTCTCAGGATGCTTCCTGATGAAATTGATATAATGCTAGCAGCAATGGCCCTGGCCTATGTCCAGCATTCAGAGATTCAGAGCTAAAGCGTGTGTGTGTGTGTGTGTGTGTGTGTGTGTGCACATAGGTGTTTGAATGATGGTAGAATTCTCACTGACTTATTTCCAGAGTACAGAAAGGTTTAAAAGTAGGGACTCAAATATTTCATCTAATGTAGGGAAAATGTTTAATAAAACAGAATGGATGGATGGTTGGATTGTATTAGCTAATACAAAACTGTCTTTTGATTCATGATATCAGAGTCAGACAATCATTATTTTGTCTTGCTTTCTATCTGCTTCAAAAGAGAAATTTTTTTTAAACAGATGGCCTGTTTCTCTTATTATCTCTAACCCCAAGGTCATCATAAACAAAATTTTAAGATACATGCATTGCATGTTGCTTCCTTTAAATCTTTTCATTATAAACCCTGCTGCTAGTTACAAGGGAGGAATGGCTACCCTTCCTTAGGATGATGATGAAGCCTGTGTCCAATTTAAGTGTGTATCTCACACATCCACTACTATATTTTTCCACAAATATACAAAGGGAATTGAGAGTTAAAGAAAAAAAAAAACCTGTCTATACAAAACTGCCAGTCTTTAATAAAATATTTTTAAAAATTTAAAGTTGAGTTTGCATACTCTAAATTCTATTGTTACCTTTTAAAAACTTAGGGGAAAAAGTAGAGATTAAATTAAACAGAAAATACAAACATGTTTCTAGAAAGGCTCACGTTTGACCAACACTCATATACATAGCCTGTATATATGTAGCCTTTATTTTTTTTTTAAAGGAAATACTTTAAATATATGAGAGGAAACCCAGCAAAACCTGCATTCTTCTTGTTTCTTCAAGGGAAAGAACTCTATAGTAATTCTACCACTACAGGAGATAATCAGATAATCTGCTATTATCACCACTCCTGTTCCCACTAGCACAGTTAAGATTTAGTAAAGTCTGTTCTATTCTAAGCCCGTTAAGCACAGTCCTAAGTGCTTTATATATATTTTTTGCAGTAAGTGCTCTCAATGTCTGTACAAGATAGACATTTTTGCACCTATTTTTTTAAATGAGAAAAATGAACCATACATGTAAAGAAAATTATGCAAGTAGTGCTGTTAGGAAATTATAAACTGAAGCTCTTAAGTCATCATGCTATGGTTACTTCCACCTCATAAAAGAAAAGCTGAAGTAAATGCATACATACAACATGAGCCAATGAGCATAACTGAAAAAATGAATAAAATTAGTTAGAAGTTTTAGCCACTTATTCCTGAATATTTTACTACTCCTTTGTTGCATGTTAGTCATTTTTTAAATTACCTATGATTGAACAAAAATGTAAAAACTCCCTTTTTATAGAATATTACTTAAAAATGATATTTTAATATTTCTTCTCATCTGAATGGATACTTACATTGGAGAGAAAAAAAGTCACATGTGCACGAATGCCTTTCAATATTAGAGAATAGTTCTCTATTTCACCATAACACAATAATAGTATTTACTTATTAGGATAGTTATTTAACTGCTATTTTTGTACTGCTAAGTGCAAAGCTCTAAAGAAACACCAAAGTAAGTAAGACACAGCTCATTCTTCATATATTTTTAAAATGAGGCAATATGTGTGCATGAAACCAGTATAATCTAAAATGGAATGTGTACCATAAGAGAAATGCAAATGAAGATGAAAATTTAACAGCTGATCTTTGCTCCAACCAACCCTGCATTTTTCCCACGAAACATTTTCTTACCTCAGTTCCAGACTATGTAGTTGAATGAATCTCTCTGGGATGAAAGGCTCTTTATTTTTATTATCTGCTCTGTGAAGTAGCACTTTATTCTATTTAGACTTCATTATCAAAGGATATTTTCAACATGTATAAAAGTATTGACAGGTTGTTTTTTTTTTTTAAATCATTCTGGCACATTGAAAAGGTCATCACATTTTCCAGATGACATAATTTTAATAAATCTTTAGTATTTCTAATTTTATTTTCTTGTATTTAATAAGGCATCAAGATCTTTTATCTTTCATTTTCAGCAATTTGTAATGAGCCCAGGTTTTTAATTTTTTAATTTTTTTCTTCATATTGATCTATTTTCGGCTGTGCTGACCTTCTTTAATATGTAAAGTTATGTCTTTCACCAAATGTGAGAAATTTTGGCTATTATTTCTTCAAATAATTCTGCCACATTCTCATTCATATTTTTTCCTTCTGGGACTCCAGTTATACATATTTTAGACCATTTTACATTATTCCACAAGTCTCTGAGGTACTCCCTAACCTTCTTTCTCTTTCTAGTATATGCATAATAATATAACATATAATACAATATATTATCTATTATAAGTAAGTATATAACATAGTAATAATTATAAATATAGGGATATATTTTAATCTTTATGTTTTTCAGATTAGATAATCCCTATGCTTTTTCTTCAAGTTCTTTGATGTGTTCTTTTTTTTTTTAAGATGTTATATTCTTTAGTTTTAGAATTTCCATTTGCAGCATTTATAGTGTCTATCTCTCTGCTGTTTTCTATTACTTTATTCATTAGCATAAGTCCCTGGCTAGTTGAGGATAGCCATAATAGCTACTTTAAAGCACTTGTCTGATAAGTACAAGATCTGGGTTATCTTGAAGCACTGTCATTGATTGGGTTTACCTTTGAGAATGGGGTACCTTTTCTAGATTTGGGTTTGTTTTGTTTTGTTTTATATGACAAGTATTCTTAGATTATTTTTGGAAATTGTGCATATTATGTGACTATGTTTTGGAGAATCTGTATTCTGCTTTCTTTCTCTAAAAAATGTTATTTTAGCAAGGCAACAACTGATTTAAAATGAAACTCAAGGGCGCCTGGGTGGCTCAGTGGGTTAAAGCCTCTGCCTTTGGCTCAGGTCATTATCTCAGGGTCCTGGGATTGAGCCCTGCCTCAGGCTCCCTGCTCAGTAGGGAGCCTGCTTCCTCTCTCTCTGCCTGCCTTTCTGCCTACTTGTAATCTCTCTCTGTCAAATAAATAAAATAAAATGAAACGCAAAAATCTGTCTTACAGTGAACAACAGCTCAAATCTCAATCCAAATTCTTTGTTTTCATAGCTGGGATGTTTGGGGTCTCACTTGTGTATGTGTAGTTCAAAGGTCAACCAGAAATCTGGGCACAGTTTATAATCTCATTCACTTTTGTGTGCAGTGGTTGCCCTGGGAGAAAGATATAGTGGATGAGTCTATTTTTCAGTTTCTTGGGTCCATAAAACAGCAAGTTTTGATCTGGATTTTAGCTGTTTTGACTGTATTAAACTATAGTCTACTCTCAGGATAAAGCCAGGATAGTAAAAATCTCAATCCATGTTAGTTGCTTCTTCCAAGTTTCAATTCTCCCCCAAAATTCACCTCTGCTCACTCTCCAGAGCCCCAAAATTCATAAGATGTCTATTCAACAAAGTATTTCAAATTTGGTAAACAATAAACAACTCATTTGATTATCACTGAAAATATCATATGTAGGGATCATCTTCCATTTCTTGTCCTAATTGTTTTAATATAATGTACATTTTATAAGTATATTTGCTGTTGTCTGATTGACTTACAATATCCTATTTATTACAAATACTGTGTAACTCTTTGGGTTACAGTTAGAAAAAGGTTTGATATCTTTCAGAAACAAAGTATAAATCTCCCAGATCCCTTTCCTCAGTCATGACCAAAATCTGTAATTTACAGTGTTTATATAATTTATTTCAACAGTAATGACCTTGCATATATACACATGAAACATATTTTAAAGTAGTTATAACTGAGATTAATGGTGTCATGACCATCAACTTAGAAGGATTTAAAAAATACTGCTGTTTGATAAATTATACCAACTAATTAACTAGTGTTTAAGAAAAAAAAAAAAGTCTACTAATGTGATGATGGCCAGAGGAATAGGATTAAAAATATTTGGAGGAAACTATCATTTCCAAATGTTCACTTATAAAATTTAAATAACAGTAAGATCATAGGGCTCCTGGGTGGCTCAGTGGGTTAAAGCCTCTGCCTTTAGCTCAGGTCATGATCTCAGGGTCCTGGGATCAAGTCCCACATTGGGCTCCCTGCTCAGTGGGGAGCCTGCTTCCTCCTCTCTCTGCCTGCCTCTCTACCTACTTGTAATCTTTCTCTCTCTCTGTCAAATAAATAAATAAAATCTTAAAAAAAATCATAGTAGTTTTTAAATTTTCCTATTAAGCAAATATGTTGGATGGGTGAGGATGATCAAATATGTTGGTTGTGATGGTGGTTGCTAATATGATATAAGTTCAAGATAAGAAAACTTGCATTTATTAAGTCTCCTGGCTTTCAGATGCTTACACATATTTTTAAACTATTATTTAGTCTTCACATAATCCTTGACAGTATCAGTAGTATATTATTGATAAAGTTAGGTTCATGGAGATTAAATATCTTAAGCACAATCATCTTCTTGAAAATTGTCATGTGAGGAATTTGTATTCTGGACTGAAACTTTGGACTATAACTTACCTCTTCCAAGCATGCTACAAAAAGCCTTCATTCTACTAGACCTTTTACCCTCTTCTTTCACTGATCAAAATTATTTTATAGTGCATGAAGTGTTTAAAAAGAAATGTTTACAATAGAAACATCATCATTAGGAGAGATACTATATTACTAAAATTCAAATTTAGGGTATTCATGTTGGATATCAGGATCTATTCAATACTTTATTCAATAAGTTCTTTATTCATTGCCTACCACATCCAATTCAGTGTTTTAGATTATAGAAGCAAGTTCTGATGGTAGACGCTGTGATAGATGAAGATAAAATAAAGGATTGGATATCGCTCTATAGCAAAATAGCACAAATTGGAAAGATTCATGTGGCACATTCATGCTTGCACAAATTTTCACCTTTTGCTAAGAGTGATCCAGTCAGTCTGTACTCTGGTTACATCGAATTATGAACCAAAACTCTCTTTGAAGTAATGTAAAATCCATATTTTGAATGTGATTACTGAGTCACTAACATGCTTTCACTTTTACTGATCAAAAATATGTTATTATTTTATGGAAATTTATAAGGAGAGGGACCCTAAAAATATCAAATGCTATGCCAGGTAGCTTTGGTAGCATAAGATCAACTGACCAGCATTGTTATTAGAGCAGTATAATGAAATTTACTTAAAGAAATAACTTAGAGTTGGTGGAAAATGTTTCTTTTTTGCTGCTGCTTTGTTTTAGTACATAAAGTTAATGGCTCTTGCTAAAATATGGCTTCAGAAATAGTGCCACAATCACATTTTATTGGGATCAATCCAAAAATTAAAGTTCAACAGGATTTTGAAATTAGCCTCTTTTGCAGAAATACCATTGAATATTACCTAACGAGGGTATTTTTCAGTCACGAAGTTCTCCCACCCAACCCTAATTCCTGAAACTGAATTATCTAGCCTAGACTCATAGGTATGTCCAATTAGAATAGGGCTTTGAAAAACTCAAGGGGTAAGTTCAGGAAACAGAGAATACAGATGGGCAAATGGTAAATATAAATGCACCTAAAGTCAGCATAATCTCTTTGGGAAATATCACATTGAAATGTTTTATTTTCAGACCTCTGGCCCTGCACATGGTCAGGGAGACTAATGCTATAAATAATGGTAGAAATAAATTGAAAATGAGAAAGAACCCTTTTATTCTGATCAACTTAGGCTTTTATTTCTATTTATATATTTACAAAACTATTAAATACATTTTAGATAATGACAAAATGAAGAAATGCACAAGACACATTTTAAAGTCTATCTTTTAGACTATCTTTTCAATTGGATTTTCTTAAGAAGAAATTTATTGACATAAATTCTGCATTCCATTAATGTCACATTTTACCTTTAATTTCTGAAGAACTGGATAATTTTCTCCCCTTCTCATCTGAACAAATATTCTCCATTATTTTACCTTGTGCAACTTTTCTAATGAGATCTGATTTCAGTGTAAATAAATTTTACCTAAGGGTTACGAGATTGTGCCAGTAAAGATCTGAATATCGTTAAATAAGCATCTATATTGGTTTCTTTCCTCACGATTTTTATCATAAAACATTTGTCCCTCTGATTACAATCTGAACTAGTTTATAGGCTCCTTAACAAATAAACAGTATTTACTACACATTCATAACAAAATAAAAGCTGGGTGATGTGTAGTGGAACAAGTATTTTCACGCATATGCACATATGCAGTGTATAAGAGGCATATCTATAAACATAGGGTTAAGAGGCAGTCACCAAATGTACATAATTTGTGGAGCATAAAAATATTTTTGTCCCTGCATTTTTCTTCCACTGGATTATCACTATTGCCAGATAGTTTGTTATTGTTGTTTTATATTTAAATTTAAGTTATAAAATCCAGAAAATTCACGTTAAAATGTACTTGGGAGCACAATATCACATTGGTGGTTTCTGGATATTAATAATGCTCTTTGAGTCTGGGAAGAGAGAGAAACTGAAGGAAAAAAAATTACTTAGGACAAATTTCACAAACATCTAAATGTTCCCTGGGAGCAAACTGAAAGCCCATGTCTCTCTATCTATATCCATAACATCTATATCTGCATACAGATACAGATATAGATATACAATATTCTTAGCTATATTTGCTGTCTAGAAAAACTACATTGTAAAGGAAGTGAATAAACATTCAAAGTAACAGCCAAATCTGGTGTTATTCATTGGCACCAAATATTGGGTTTTCCCCACAATTTTATATCAGACTCAAGAGTTTTAAGTTCTCATATCACAAATCAAGTTGTAAGTGCTTCCCTTTTTAATTAAGAGCCAATTTAAAACTTAAGAAGGCTGAGTATCTGTCTAAAGTGTTTATGTCACAGGCAGCTGGAGCCATTGAAGAAGGGGAAGTAGAAAAACATTTCTATATGGTGTGTCTGGCCAAAACTGGTCAGCTTTGAAGAGTTGTTCCATTTCAATAATAATCATTACAACACTCAAAAATATTTCTTTGAACATGAATAGTTGCATAGATGACATTCAGTTTTACTATTCTCACGCTGAACAACTATGACAGGAATTCTTGACCATTTTTGTGCCATATTTCTTTGGCAGCCTGGTGAAGCAAATGGACTCTTTCCCAGAAAACATTTTTGAAAGCACAAAATAAAACACATAGAATATTAATGGAAATTAATTATATCTGAATTTAATTACAAAAGTATTTTTATCAATAGAAATTTGAAATGTAGTTACATATGTGCCTCTTTATTGACATTAAAAAATGAGATCTAGCAGAAGGTATAATAATTAGTGTAATCTGAAGGACTAATTAGTGTACATTCTGTTTCAAAATATCTGTAACAGCTGTAACGTATGACAGTATTTGTGGTCTTTACTGGTGATAGTGTAATAGAGACCACTGTTCTGTTGCGTGTTGCCTTTATTCAAAATAGGAGAAAATGTTCAATTTCCACCACAGACTTATTAATAAAGATACATTTTTCTCATTGAAGTTCATGGTCCCCTAAATTCTATCCAAAATGTCTGGTTAAAAGTCTCTTTTTTATGCCAAGTTTTTGTTGAAGCACTTTAACTTTTCAAGTAGTATGTGGCTACATTTTGTCGAGTGCTGAACATGTACCAGAAACTATAATATATGATTTAAAACATCTTGCTCAATCTTCCAAATGATTCTCTAAGGTAGGAATTATTATTATTTTTATAAACAAGCAAGTGGGTGCTCAAACTAACACTGTAAGTGGGCAAACCTGTGCATGGAGATATATGGAAATATTTTTCTACCTCTATTTTATAGAATACAGACAAATAAAAATTATGACTTTCATAAAAAGAATCAGAACTGGAATTCAGGGGGCACTTGGGTGGCTCAGTCAGCTAAACGTCTTCCTTTGGCTTAAGTCATGGCCTCAGGGTCCTGGGATGGAGCCCTGCATCCAGCTCCCTGCTCGGTGGGGAGTCTGCTTCTCCCTCTCCCTCTGCCTCTCCCCACTGCTTGTGCTGTCCCTCTCTCACTCTCTCTATCAAATAAATAAGTATATAAAATATTTTTTAAAAAGAACTGAAATTCAGGTTTTCAGAATCCCATTTTGATGCTCTCTCCACAACGCCATTTCAATATTTGGGGATAAGTGTAAGAAACTGTTCTTAAATAGTCTCATGATAGAGTGCCAATCCCGTGAAAACTGACAATTTAGAAAGTGATTTTCTCAAGAGATCATAAAAACAATTCCCACATAAGAAAAGTCAATGACGAATAGAATTATTTCCATCTGCTGACCAGAGGCAGTACACAATATGATGAGGACACAAGCTGATCAGAAGGCAGAAGAGTAGAAAAGCATTGGCTTCTGAGAATCACGTTCATCCAACTAAGCCATCCTGAGTTTTTTTTGCAGATTACCTCCCAAAGTTAGAGAGGAAGGAATGAAAATAAGTAATCTAAATATCATCTGAATCTCAGGGTTGGCCTTATAATCAAATCTTTGTGGGTCAGTGGTGCCAACTGTGGGCCAGTTGTATGGTTAACTGATTAACCATACAGACAAGCATAGAGGTTGCATAATAGTTAATTCAACACAACTTTAAGAAAAGCAAGCATGTAAAGAGCTGCACTGATACTTGTAATTTGTGCATTAAGAAGTTTTATTCTATGATACATTTTAGCAAGAACTGTAATTGAGTTACAGACTCAAGTAGACAGAAATCTTTTTTGACCTAAAGCATTAGAAAAAGCATCAGGAAGGGCCTGACATTTGACCAAAGTCTTAAAGTTTTGCAAGAATTCTGTTAAGAAGAGATACACATTTTAGGAAAATTTAGCTAATATGACACATGAATGAGAGGACTCTAAATGATTCATGGTAGAACATTTTATCTAAATTCCGGAAGGGTTTTGAACAGTATGAAATAACAAGATTTTTTTATAATGAAGAAAATTCTAGTAGTAGTTTGGGAGAATGGCTGGGAAAAAAAGAAATGATAGATGTTAGAGAACCCTTAGAAAGAAATTAGAAAATAACAATGCACTTAAAAATACCTGATGTATGACAGTTTCCTTGGAATAGAATAAAATGTCTCCAGAGACACTCTGGAGACAGACATTTTAACTTAAGAAAGATCATATATGGGGATAAAGGGAAAGACAGTGGTCAAGAAGGATATGAAGATCAATAGTTTGGTTATCTTGGTAACTTAGAAGGATATTTCCTGAGATGGGATATGACAGAGCAGGCTAGGGAGGCAATACTAATATTTCATGCAGAAACCTCGTTAAGTTTGCAGTGCCAGTGAGAAAGATCTTAATAAACAGGTTCAACAGGAATTTGGAAATAAGGTGTTAGACTTTGGAGAAAGTACTAGTATCAGCAATAGTGATGTTGCTGTTGTAGTCAGATAGATGAAAGTCAAAGTTACCCAAATGGATGATACTGCAAAGAAAGAGGGCAGAGAAAAAAACAGGAAAATGAATCCAATAATTAGTGTATGTGAGGTGAGGAGGTTGTTTCAAGTCATCAAGTTGTACACATTAAACTTATACAATGTTATATGACAGCTGTATCTCATAAAGCTGGGAAATATAAATATGAACAGTTAGACTAAGAAATGTAGAGTAAACGCTTTTAATTAAGGTGAAAAAAAGAAAGGGAAATCAATAAAGATGCTAGCTTCTAAAGGCTAACATTGAAGTAACAAATGTTTGAAAATTGGGAAGAGAAACTGAGATAAGAGAAGTAGAATACAATATTGTAATAACTAAAGATGAAGTGAGTTTCAAGAAGATGCTGCTCAACAGTACAAATTTTGTAGGAAAGAAGCCTAAAAATAGATTGTTGTTGATTTTGGCAACTTGAAGGTCTTTAATTTCCCTTTTAAGATCTATTTATGGGGACAGAATAAGATTATAGTACTTTGAATTATAGTACTTTGAAGAATGCATGGAAAAATAAGAAATTGGAATCTGTAAAGTTGCACTTAATTTTTGAGAATGCTTTTTAGTTAAAAATAGAAGTATGATACTTGAATAAGAAGAGAGGTTAAGATACTTTTTTTTTAGGGTATAGAAAAATTGAACAAATTTTATTGACCCTTTGGACTGGCAATAGATAAAAGCATAAGAAAGAAATGGGAAGAATAATTGGGTAAAGTCCCAGAGGAGAAAAGAAGCCAGAAACTGAGAACAAAAATATAAGGGCCATATGTGAAGAAGGTTAAGAATAAGATATCTTATGGAAAGAGAAATACACTGACCCCTATTCTATGACCTCAGAATGGATTTAACTCATTTTTTGTTGAAGGTAAATAAGAGATTTGAAAAGCAATGGAGACATCAAGCTGTTGCATTGCTAACAACCTCAGACAAATCATGAAACTAGCAGGAGAGTGTGGTCTACGGTGTTCTAATCCAGGGCTCCTGTAGCAGCCCAGTGAGGCAGTTCTGAAACAGAAATACTTGTTTTATTTTTGTTATATACCATGTCAGTGGGGGAAAAATGACAGGCAAGTACTGAGCTGAAGGACAGAGTTTCTCTTAACATTTCCTACTCCATTATGCAGGTCAAAAAATGCGGTCCAGTATATACAGACCAAGATATGTGTTCTAAAATCCACTAATTGTTGTTCAATGTTTCTATTATTTTAAGGTACAAAAAATATTTACAAGCTATGTGACAGTAGTGTTAAGACTTTAAAAATACTCCATTTAAAAATTTACATTACTAATATCTATTTACATACTTAACATTGAATATTTCTTGCTCCAATTTTCCAATCTGACCTGTAACCCTCAATGTAATATTGGAATTATTATGAGTGATTCTGAAGTCAAGTTACTGTTCTGAACAGGAAAGCAAAAATAGAATTGGGGTTGGGTAAAATAGTAAAAATATGCTTCTGAAAAAGAAAAGATATCAAGTACAGAAATAGAAAATGAAAAAGCAATATTCAAGAGCAAACCCAGATGGCCAGATTGGAAGCCTAACAATGTACCTGGAAAATATCAGTTGGCAAGCAACAGCAATTAACACAGATTGCATTGTCTGCCCACTGACATTCTCACTGTAGTAGCCTGTACTACAGCTCTAGACACCTCTCCTCACTTTCACTTCCTACTCATTTTTTTTTCTACTCATTTCTGAGAGAAAACTGCTTCTTCTAAATTCCAGTGTTAAGAATTTAGTGGGACTACTGCAGCTAGTTTCCTCCCTCTCGAACTCTGAAAAACCACAGTTCCCTCTTGCTTCACTGATTGGGTAGTGAAGGGCATGTGACTCACACTTAGAGAGTTCTTCCCTGGGGAATTTTCTCTTTAATGTGGATCTGAAGGAGAAGTGATTGTGACTGGTCCTTCAAGCTGAAGAGGTGAATTGCAAGGTAGGGGAGACGATGACCTTTGAACTCCTTTACCAATGAGAAATCCCTAACAGAGATGAACAGCTAGATGAGAGAGAACTCTGAAGACGTATGGTCAAGTTTTCAGTCTTTGAAGTTTTCAGAGCTTCTCTGGTTCCTGCAATGTGACCTTATCATTTTTTTTTTAAGATTTTATTTATTTATTTGACAGAGAGAGAGAGATTACAATTTGGCAGACAGGCAGGCAGAGAGAGAGGAGGAAGCAGGCTCCCTGCTGAGCAGGGAGCCCGATGCGGGCCTCGATCCCAGGACCCTGAGATCATGACCTGAGCCGAAGGCAGAGGCTTTAACCCACTGAGCCACCCAGGCGCCCCATTTTTTTTTTAAACACCACCATTATATCTTTATATTTCTCTTTACAGTTATTTTGAGTTAGCCTTTGGTCACTTATAGTCTAAACAGCCCTAATTAAGAGACTAAGTAAAGTGAGTATAGTTTAATTGTTTGGTATTTAGTTTAATTGTGTTCTATGGAAAAATAAATAATTAATCCAGCAGGCTCTAATTTTGTATTCATGATAATTAGGGTACAAAAAGGTTAATATTTGATATGGTATAAGTAATCTTCTAAATTAAAAATGATGATCAACAAGATTGTACAAATAATATTTTATGGAAGAAAACAAACAGTTTTCAAGTAGTTTGCATTCAAAATATACGCCAATTACAGGTGATGCTTGATGTTTATTATAATATGTCTTAGTGAACACCTACATGGAAATCAGTCTGTATTTTTGCTGGAAGGTATTTGATAATATAAAAACACTTATTTTGTTGTTGTTATGGATGATGAATGCATTCCTATTTTTAAAATCATCAGACAATATTCATTAAGTTTAAATTTCTGTTGATGCACACATAGTCCAAAAGGAGTGTTCTGCCCAGAGGTAACCACTATTTTAAATCTGATATTTATCTTTTCAGAAGATATCATTCCATTTTTCCACTTACCTTAGAAAATGCTTATAAAAATATATAGAATTATGTGTATTATTAGCTACATTTTTCTGTGTGTATTTTAATACAGACGTTACCTTCTATATAATGTTAAGCCCTTTTCATTCAGGAATATTCTTGTAAGATTCTTCCATGGAGGCAGAAATAAAATTAAATCATCTAAATGGTGCATTGTTTTTCATAATACTAATACATCTTAGTTTACTTAACCTAGTTCCCTACTAATGAGAATCTAGGTAAAATGTGCATTAGTAAATAGTTGATCTTATTTTTATGCTTGCTGTAAACAACAATTGAGTTCCAATGAGTTGAATCAAATTGTTTGTTGTGCCTGGGATCCTGGCTACTCTCACTGTTTTATTTTTTCCGCTTCTGCAACAACACACAAGACCAATAATTCAGGAAGCACCCTCCTCCCCATAATTCAGTGCACATCTGAAGGAAACACAAAACTCTCTGGTTAACAAAGATAGTTGACAACTTGTCTAAAATAAACAAACAAACATACAAACAAAGAAAACTGGTGAATTCTAGAAACACAATTTGGATGCCAATCTTAATTACCCCAAGACAGGATCAGATAATTCATCTCAAAATTAGGACAAGTTAAATTAAAACTCCTTATGCTAAGACAGGACCTGAGTCACAGATTGTATTCATGATCTACTGAATTTTTTTGTCTTGCTCTTTATATTACATTCATTGTGAAAAAAATAATCTGTGCATTGATTTTAGATAATTTTTGACTAATATTGAGATTGAAATTCCTGCCTTAAATATGCTTACGTCTGTAACAGTAAATTAATTAAGCATTTGCTGAAATTAGAGGTAATAATTCTTCTTTGAGGTCCTCCTAAAAATAAGAAGTTCACGGGGCACCTGGGTGGCTCAGTAGGTTAAGCCTCTGCCTTCGGCTCAGGTCATGATCTAGGGGTCCTGGGATCGAGCCCCACATTGGGTTCTCTGCTCGGCAGGGAGCCTGCTTCCCCTTCTCCCTCTGCCTGCCTCTCTGCCTACTTGTGATCTCTCCCTCTCTCTGTCAAATAAATAAATAAAATCTTAAAAAAAAAAAGTTCACCAGTGTCATCAAATGATAAAGATATCTACTGTGTGATATTATCTATGCAAAAAATTGATAACCCTAAATAAATCAAGTGCTTCTAAATTGTGCTAAAAAAGCTTAGCCAATGCGTTACCTTCAATGACATTTCAGGAATGTTGTTTATTTTTTAAACTATCAGCAAGTGTCAGTCATTGTGTCTAATTGTTGTCCTGATAGCAGCAAGTAGTCAATGTGACTAAAAATAGAACCAACTCTTTTCTTCTTTTTTTTAAATAAACCTAAAAAGTGGTGACCATGTCAACAAAAAGAAAAATATTTTGGGAGGCGCCTGGTTGGCTCAGTCATTAAGGGTCTGCCTTCCGCTCAGGTCATGATCCCAGAGTCCTGGGATCAAGCCCCACATCGGGCTCCCTGCTTGGCGGGAAGCCTGCTTCTCCCTCTCCCTCTCCCTCTGCTGGTGTTCCCTCTCTTGCTGTGTTTCTCTCTGTCAATAAATAAATAAAATCTTAAAAAAAAAAAAGAAAGAAAATATTTTGGAAGGTTGAAAACATCTCTTGGTATTATTTAAATATTGTTTGCTAAGCAAGGCATTTTGGAAACAATTAGAGAGCACTCTCTTCTCAGAGTTGGAATCTGTGCCAGTTAATGAAATATAGAAGGTGCAAAATTTAAAAGATGGAGGTTCAATCTTCAACCACTAATCTTTCTACTCTATTACAATCCCATTGTCTAATGATATATAACTTAACTGGGTTAGATAAGCATCCTTGGGCTAAATGTCACTGAAAACTTTGGTTTCCACCTATGGACCAGTCTTACTTGTAAGGAAGAAATAAAAAATTTATAATTTGGTAGAACAAGGTATCTTCTAGAAAAGGAGAGAATAATTTTATATTCTCCCAACCTAAAAAAGAGTATTTAGCAGATTTATCCAAATTAGGGCAATAAACAAAAGTCCAGACTACTGAGTTTCCTCTAAATCAAGAAGATATTGGATGTTCTATATTTCTTAAATAAACTCAGTTACCTAAGAACTTATTATTAGATATCAAATCTTTCTTTTATTTTCTCCAGTTTCCTATATAATCTATGCTATATTACAGAACCTGTATTCTCGTGTTAAAGCATTTTATAAACTGAACAGATGGTTCTGTTAATATAACACAGTTGAGTTATTTAAACTTCTATCATGTTTATATAGAAGTGATCTTAAATTCACCTCAAAAAGGATAAGAATACTTTATTTTAATTGCACTTAATGAAATGTTATAAAACTACACATTACCCAGAGGCATGTAAGATAAAATTCATCTTATAATTATCACAAATTTAAATTACTGATATAAAATACTTCATTTATTATACAAATTAATGCCTATTAAATTGGAAACAAAAAAGATCAGTTTGTATACAAAACTTAAATACACATTTTAAGGACAAACATAAGAGTATTCTTTCTGTTTCACATAAGAATTTTGTCTGTTTTCTTTCTTTCTTTTCTTTCTTTCTTTCCTTTCTTTTCTCTTTCTTTCTTTCTTTTTCTTTCTTTCTTTCTTTCGAGATAGGTAGAGAGGGGCAGAGGGAGAAAGAGAGAATCCCAAGCAGGCTCCATGCCCAGCACAGAACCTGACATGGGGCTCGATTTCATGACCCTCAGATCATGACCAGAGCTGGAATCAAGAGTCAGACACTCAACCAAGTAAGCCAGCCACACAGGTGTCCTGACTTTCGGTTTTTCATAAGAATGTATCATTTAGTACAATGCCTAAAACAAAGAACACTATGCAAATATAGTAATGTTATAAATTCTATTATTACGGTATACAAGTCCACATTAATTTCATCTTATGGTATTTTACTTATTTTTATTTATTTTACTTACTTTTAAAAAGATTTTATTTATCTTATTTATTTGACAGAGAGAGCCAGAGAGCACAAGCAGAGGGAATAGCAGAGGGAGAGGGATAAGCAGGGAGCCTGATGCAGGGTTCGATCCCAGGCCCCTGGGATCACATTTTGAACTCTTCTGATTATGAGATTATGGTGACAAAGTAGATGTGGGTGTGGAAATGACATTCTACAGTGTTTCCGTTTTTTTGCTACCTTTGCTAGTCATTCATCTGCTGGAATGGTATAGGTCTGCTGCTTTTGTTTACAGTTTTAAGAAATTAGTTAAGGTCAATATAAAATCACTTGGAAACACTTGTCTGATAGAAACAAACAAACAAAAAAGAACGTTTCACCTTATTTGGAGACAACTGCAAAAACTATGTTTATTGTTTTATCTTAATTTTCTCTTCCAAGAACCTGACATTAATTCTTCAAAAAGGTTGGGTATGGTTCCAACTGCCAAAATACAAACAAACCTCTGTTCTAAGTAAGATCATATTAGACATCACATTTTATACCCTTAATAGGTGGTTTGAAAGCAGCCAGAACCAAATACATACTTAAGAGTAATTAAAGTACCACAGGAAGAAAATAAGGGGAATAAAAATACTATTTGCCTTAGATTTATTCCAAATCCAAGCTGGTGAATAAGCCAATTAGTATTCTAGAACTGCTTCTAGTTTCTTTTTTTTTTTTTATTGCTTCCCACCTTCCTTTCTGCTCTATTTTTCCTCCATGATTCTTCACTTTTTCTCTTATGTCTGTTCCATTATGTTACTGTTCTTTATCAATCCAGAGTTGAGGTACAGATTTAGAAATTAGATGTAAGCCCATCTGGAAGATAGGAAGAGTTCCTTCCACTGCCATCTAAGGAGGAAGCCAAGGGTAAAGACACCAAGGGTAAAATTAAAGAACATGCTGCATATCTTAGAAAAAAAAATTCTCCTAGCAGAATTTTCAGAAATATTTAGAATCTCACTTTCTTTTAATCAGAACACATGGCTTTGATTTACCAAGTTCAAAGTATCTGAGAAGAAAGAAATTGGAGAATGAAATGAAGTTATGGCAGAATACTTACTGACATTTTTTAAAAAGATTTTATTTATTTATTTTAGCCAGAGAGAGAGAGCATGAGAGCAGGGGGAGGGAGAGAGAGAATCTCAGACAGACTCCCCACTGAGCATGGAGCTCATGACCCTGAGATCGTGACCTTAAATGAAATCTAGAGTCAGATGCTCAACCAGCTGAGCCATCCAGGTGCTCCAGAATACTTACTGACATTTTAAATATTAATGTTTTATATTATAATTCTTTTTTCTTTCTCCTAATAATCTCTTCACCTTTAATGTTCTGTTGCCTTGGATGCTTTTGTAGGAAGAATTAAAAGCTACTATTAGATGGCCTCTTTCTTCATCTTTTAAAGACTCAAACAAGGCAAGAGATTGTGTTAGAAATTCTAAAGTGAGGGGAGAAAAAGCAGGGTCATTGATTTGGAATGGAGACTAAATCATAATAATGCATTCTTCCTTGAATAGGCAATGAAGGTCAGTGTAGAGCATCTAGAATGGAAGGTACCCAAGGTCCAAGTAAATAGCAAACTCAGAGGTGTACGGTTTCTGAATGTCCCTGGGGTAGGCAAGACCTGAGGAATCATAACGTTTAGATTACCAAAAGCCTAGCACATTCCTACTTGGTAAGAAAGGAGAAAAGCTAATGGCAACACCAAGGGACAATTAGACTTGGACAATGAAAATGTCAGTGACAGTCAAAGGAGATTGAATTTGACCTGGTTCCTGCTTTTCTCTGCCACATAAGCCTCTGGAGCTATCTTTCATAATTCTAAGATGGAAGAACTCACTCCTGTAACAGAACACTGGGACTGAATTTCATGCTGCTACTTTATTTGTTTGTTTGTTTGTTTATTTATTTATTTATTTTTAGAGAGAGGGAGTGCCCCCAGGCTGGGGGAGAGGGGAAGGAGAGAGGGCAAGGGAGAGAAAGAGAATCCTAAATAGGCTCCATGCTCAGCACAGAGCCGGAGAGCAGGACTTAATCCCAGGACCATGAATGAGATCATGACCTGAGCCCAAATCAAGAGTTGGATGCTTAACCAACTGAGCCATTCAGGCACCCCAAATTTCACGTTATTTCTATAGGGTGAGGGTTAAAGTTAGATCTAATAAATTGTTATGCAACAGATGCAGATAGAAGGACATTTTATAAAAATATTTAGTACCTCTGAGATGATGGGCGGAGATTCATAAATCCCACACAACACTGCGAAGGGGGAATGTGGGAATTCAACCAAAAAAAAGAAATTGAAATTATTTTTTACAATATTGTTTATATTTTAAAACATGGTATCAAAGCAAAAAGCAGACTCATATATATTATATACCAGAAGTGAACACAATAGAAATTAGTAATGCATCAACTTGGGCTGCCAGTTTATCCCATTTTTGTGTATATCTGGAAATACATCTTCTCCTGAGGAGATTTTAATTACTTATCAATATACAATTAATTAGGAAGTTTATAGATCTGCACTGGTCTTTTAAAAAAATGGACCTGGAAATTTCTAGTCCTATAAGTGTATATAAATAAGCATACTACATCAATACCCACAAGCTAGGTTTATTTTAATGCTAGGTTAATCTCATATATATCTCATTAAGTACAGCAGCAAATTGTGTAATTATAAGTGCAAAATCATGTATTTTGTCATAGTAACACTTCATTACAGATTTTTAGCAATTATTACAAGTTTAGGATATTTCTTATAAAAGTTATATTTATAATAAAGAATTAAACAGTAGTTTTACAAATTTCATGCTACTCTTCTTTCAATGTTCTGGATTAATGAGACTGAAAGTAACTGGTAATTGGAGGATAAATTGTTTACAATCTGTAACATTTAAAATATGAAATATTTTATATATGGTAGTAGGATTTTTCATGAAACTGAGCAACCAAAAAATAAAAATCAAGAATTTGAAAGATGAGGCCTCAAATTCAACTTATAATCTTTTTATTTCAAACATTTATATTTATTAATATGTCTTAGTCATTTATTGATTTTACAACATGCAAATGCCCTCATTTAATCAGCAAATATTCTTGTTGATGGATGAATAAAAGAAGTGATTTGGGGCACCTGAGTGGCTCAGTGGGTTAAAGCCTCTGTCTTTGGCTCAGGTCATGATCTCAGGGTCCTGGGATCGAGTCCCGCATCAGGTTCTCTGCTCTACAGGGAGCCTGCTTCCTCCTCTCTCTCTGCCTACCTCTCTGCTGCCTACTCCTGATCTCTGTCAAATAAATAAAATAAAATCTTAAAAAAGAAAAGAAGTGATTTAAAAAGGGTACCATGTAAAGAAAGTTTGAAAAACAGTCCTATGGAAAAAAAGAAAAAAAAACAGTCCTCTGGTTTAGCTACATAAGTGAAATATAAGATACCCTTTGTCACTGGGTATTTGCCAAACTACTCATTCTCCATCATCTAGTATTTATAGACATTTCCTTAATCTATCAAGACATCGAATCAGTGATTTGCTCTGGCTAGTCCTTAACTTCTTTGCCTGCTGATTTCCTTGCATTAAATACTTATAAAATTCAAGGGTTTGAACTATGTAGAAAATCTCAGTAATGAACTAACACTTAGCAGATATCACCATCAAGACACAATGACCTGGATATGTCATTTATCAGATTCTTCCATTGGGTCTAATGAATTTATGATAGGGTTATTTTCTATACCAAGTGAGCCTATCTATAATCAGCTGAATTACCCTTCACATAAAAATTAAAAATTCCCAGGACCACAAGAGGAACAAAAGTCACAAGAAAGTAATGATACAGAACATTCTAACATGCCTTCCTCTAAAGTCAATGAAAACGTATTAGAAAAAATTATATGTATGGGTTCCTTTGCAGATCTATTTGGAAGAGCAGGAGTGAACTAAGATTCTGCTTTACTTTCAGCTAATAAAGAACAAAATAAAATCATTATCGGACATTGCAACATGATGCAGTTTTAGCAGGCTAATGATTTTGCATAGGGAACCTTTATAGAAAGATTCTTTTCATGATTCATCAGAATGCTTCCATACTGTTGCCTTATAACAAATGGAACATTGGTCACTCACTCTGGGGTTTTCTTACCCAATCATGGGCTTGAGTAAAGAGTTTGGGTGCAAAGCTGGAAAGACAAAAATAGGTGCAGAGGAGCTTATATAACAATAATTTTAATAACAGGTATATACATTTGTTAAAATAGATTATTCATTGATAGATGAAAGAAAAAATAAATCAGTCTGAGATTTTGAAAGGGAAGGAAATTTTGGGATACTCTTGATGTCCCAGTAATTGTTGCTTCATATATATATTAAGAAAATACAACAAATATGGACAGTTTCACAAGTGTTTTGCATCAGTGTTTTGGGGTATCTGCTGCCATGTGGATTCCTTAATAGTCAAAGAGATCAACTTTTTAAAAAAGAAAACATGACATTTTGTTCTGGGTGTGTTGTGGAAATCAATACAGATAAACCCATTTTAAGCCAGGTAGCCCATTAAAGAAATGTCCAGATGTGGTTCAGACCAGAAATGTCCAGATGTGGTTCAGACCAGAAGATCACACTAGAAAATAGCAGACTCCTATTAATGTCAGACTCATATTTGTTGATTTTTGTTTTTAACAAGGCTATTCCAGCATACTGTGGTCAGATTTGAAGGCTTCTTACTTGGTAACTTAAGATAACTATAATTGTTGGTCAGTCTATGTAAGTGGTGTCAATTTGCAAGACAACTCAAATTAATGGATAGTGCCTGCAGCTCTGCAGAAAAGGATCTGGATACTATACCTGGGTGGAGACTGACAGACTGCCATGATTACTTGTTCTTTTCCAGGTGTAAAAGTTACAGATATATTACTAGACCTTTTATGAAAGGGAGTATGCCTTACATAGGTGTTTCTTTGGAGAGGTGATATTTGAATTCATATCTGTATAACAAGTAAGAATCAAATAGAAAATGTTTGGGGAGAGATAGAAAAGAGGCCCAGGGAAAGGTACAAAAAATACTGAGATCAGAGGGATATACATTTGACAAAAAACTAGAAACACTGGGGCTCAGGAACTCAGAGAAAGGACGATGTCTGGGAAGTGAGCAGAAGCCCAGTATGGAAGCTTCAACATTCCCTAGAAGAATTCCTCAATTAATTAAATTCAGAGTTAAGAGTATCATCTTCATTAAACACTACTTTTATACTAGGATTACTGCTCACCATCCAAATTTGTTAACAAGACTGTGTCATGATTATTCTTGGAAATACTATAAATGTGGTGCAATATAAGGCAAGCTTCTTTATTTCAAAATAACCACTGTTTCATTTTCATTCCGAAAAGAAAACTAACAAAGTATATAGGGAATAATAAATGCTGGGCCTTTAAAAAAATGTTTAACTACTGTTGATTCTTGCAAATAGTGGTTCTTTGGAATAATTATAAAAATTTAAGAGATACTAAGAAAAACAAATACTCTCTGCCTTCTCTCCACACAAGCATGTCAGTCTCACCATCTGAGTCATGCATATCAACAGTTTGATTATCTTTTTAGATGTTATATTCTTTTGCAAGCCCATAATCATTTATTTACTCATGTGTAAGCTTTTTGTTCTTTGTTTTATAAATAAAGCTCTGCTTCTATTACTCTAAAACTTGCTCTTTTCACTAAGGAAGTTATCATAGACTTCTTTCAAGGTCAATATCTGTATTCATGTTATTATTTTTAATAGTTACAGAATATTTCATATATAATATGTCATATATATTTAGCCATTCCTCTATTTATGATCATTCAGATTGCTTCAATCTTTTCTTTATACATGTATACATATACATAGTTGATGTTAACAAATAATGCTGCAATAAATGTCCTTAAATAGAAAAATCAAGAAGATAATTTATGTTTTTAAAGCAATTTCCTCTAGGGACTTTGAGATAAAATGAGAAAATATGACTACTGGTAGACAGCTATTGGTGCATCGTAAAGTTTCAATTAAATGTTGCAGTTAGTCGTGTATTTGCATCTTACATCTTTGTATACAGGTGTTTTTATTTTACAGAATAAATAAGTGTAAATAAGCTTTATATCTGAGTCAGATAACAGTCACTTCCTATTTTGTCACATACTGTCAGATTTCTTAAAGTTGTTAAACATGTATACATATTCTAACTGCCAGCCTACTATAGGATATTTCCCACACATTATTCTCAAGGCTAGATATAGATGGGAGAAAATATTATGTCATTATTATTTTATATTTCATATATGATTATCAGTAACCCTAATACATTTTATATAATATGCATATCAGTAATTTTAGTTGTTTTATTGTAAATATTCCTTTTTATAACTTTTACTGTTCAGCGATATGCTTGTGGTTAGTGTATCTTCTTTTAAAATTTTAAATGTCATATTATGCATTAATTTTTTGCTAATACTTACCATAGTTTTAATCTTTAAATTTAAACTTTTAATTCATTTTCAAATTATCTGTGGCGGACTGACTCTAAAACTTATTTTCCTTTAAGTTTGTAACCAGATGCATCCTCCCAATTTTTTAAATAATTCAACTTTTTCCAATTAATTGAAATAGTATTTTGTCATACATTAATTTCCCATATGTATAAAAGTCAATTTCTGGGCTCCATTTTGTTTCAAAGATAAGTTTGTCTATTCCTGTTTATAAGATATGCTCAATACCCAATACATTGCACTGGTGTTAGGCAAGCAAATAACCTCAAAGCAAAATTCTCCTCTCCTGAAGTATTCATGGTATTACAAGCATAGCTTATCCAAAATAAAAGATGAACTGCTGAAAATACAAAAAAAAAAAAGACAATTATTTGCCTATGTATACATTTATCACAGTATACAGATTTTCCATATATCCTTGTGTTTTTTTAAAAGACTTTTTTTTTTTAAGATTTTATTTATTTTTTTGACAGAGAGAGAGATCACAAGTAGGCAGAGAGAGGAGGAAGCAGGCTCCCTGCTGAGCAGAGAGCCTGATGCAAGCCTCTATCCCAGGACCCTGAGATCATGACCTGAGCCAAAGGCAGAGGCTTTAACCCACTGAGCCACCCAGGCGGCCCCATATATCCTTGTATTGGTTTTCTCTTCAATATGAGATGGCAACAATACCCTCAAATATGTATAGACAAATCGACATTGACTGAAACATCACTACCCTTATATAACATTGATTTTTTAGAATTCAAATATTTTGTTAATTTTTCCCAGATGAATGTCGCTCAAGCAAAAATGACCGAAAAGCCCCTCTTTTGTTTTTTTAGCGAATCTGGATCCTACCTCTATTTCAATAGAGGCTATACCATAAAGCTGAACTGAGCTGTGCTCAGGGAGATAAATGCACTCTAGGGAGAGATACTTTTCACAAAACCTGGTTAACTGAAGAGGAACTGAGAAAAGATGACACTAGGGGATTATTTTGAGCTAAATTCTCCATTTTCTCCCAGTGAAGCAATAACAAGGAATTTGATTAAATTTTACTTTTTTCTCCTCTGTGTTTATCTTCTTTTTGTTGTTTTAACCTAATTGTGAGGAATGAGAATGCAAGCTTAAGAGATTTCAAGTTAATTGTTGCTCCAACACCTATACTCAAACCAAAAGCATCATTTTTCTTTCTAGTATGTCCATTATGCCACAATCCCTGATGAGCAGACAGCACAACTGTGGTCACAAAACACAATAAAAATGCAGTTAGCTAACAGGCAAGGTAAACTGAATAAATAGTAAACTGCAACCTTGGTATTTCAGGCATTAAGACTTCCTTAACTTTGATGTGTATTCCTGAAACCTCTCTGCTTGTCTAAAGTTTGAAGATATGACTTTCTCTTGGGGTGGCAGGAAGGTAGATGTGTGGAAAGGAGAATGTGAAGTATTCGGTGTGAGGAAATAATAAAATTAACACCTTTGGCCACTCACTGAGTGATAGACACTTTCTAAGCCCTTTGTGTGTAGTGTCTTACTCGGTCCTAATAGCTACCAATGACATAGGCTGTATAATATCTCCATTTTAAATCAGGAAACTGAGGGATAGCAGTGAGAAGTAAGGGACTTGTTCATGATTACACAGCTAATTGGTGGATCCAAAATTGAAAATTAACAACCTAAAGAACCTAAATTTTAAGAAAAATATGATAGTAATCATGACATTTCAACCTCAAGCCTTTCAAGCATTTTCCCTCACTCTCCCTTAGAAAAGTCCCAAATTTGGGAAGAGATGTAAGCCCCCAATTCTAGCTACATTTCTTTCCTTTAACCTAGATTATGTCAGAGATTTGCTGTTTTTTCAACTTTCTTATGGTCTATAAGCATTTCCCCCATATTATTTGCCTGCAGGCTCCTGGTTCAGGACAAAATCAAAAGTTAGAGACTTTCATAGTGATTAGTTGTATTGCTCTTTAGACATCTAGTCCCCCTTAATTTGAGAAGGATTGGTCACTATTTTTAAAATAGGTGTTAGATGACACTTCCATGGAGAGTGAGCTATATTAGCCCAATAATATTCTTTCTCCTGATATTTGAAATCTAAAAAGACTCAGGTTATAGGAACTTGGGAAATTGGTCATTGGAGCTGAGGCAATCTAACAGAACCAAGAGAAACGTCATATAATACTAGATGTCTCAGGATTTCTGCCTTTCTACATTCCATAGGTTTGTTTATTCAAAGTGTGTTCTGGTATATACAAAAGCATTCCAGGGTCACTTTTTCTGACTTTGCAAAAGTTTAATTGATAATAAACTTGTGACTTTCGATCAGAGGAAGAAGCCGTAATTGCTGGAAGTTATGAGACAGACTTTAAAAAAAATATGAAACTTGTTCTAGATCTTGACCAAGTAGGGAATGTGTGTGGGTGTGTGGATGTGTTGCAGGGATGGTATTTCAGTGGGGGAGGGAGGACTGAAGAGCAGACTGACAGGAAAGGGAGGTTCCATCATTGAGAATGCCAATATGTCTGTAGTTAAGGATTTATGGGGAAATATAGACTTTAATAAAATTTATAGGGATATATACACTGTTAGAGGAGCTAGTTTACAGAGGGTTATGAATGGCATTAAATATCAAGGTATCTTTAGAATACAGTATTAAAATATTTTTTAGTGTAGTATTGAAAGTACAGTATCTTTTTCCTTAGGGTTATGTTGTATGCCCTCACAGCAGCCCTTTGAGGTAGCAGCTCTGAGGTTGGACAAAATGTCACGTTTATTTCGGTAAAGAGTTGTGCTCAGGTTAAGTGTCAATGTATGCTACAAAAAGCCATGGGAACAGATTGCATAGCAATGCCTGTGTATCTTCTTTCCTTTGGAAAGAGGCTGTCCTGTACCTTTACTCTTTAACAAATAGTATGTGTAATATATATTGCTACTTATTTAAAATGAAAAAGAAATACTTCTATAAATGCCATGATAACCTGAACTTCAAACTGTGTTCAAAGAAAGGAATATGAAGCCAACCAATCACAATGAACCAAAATACACATTTATCAAAATTAGTCATGGCAATTGGTTCAACTTTGATGTCTTGATCTCTTGGGTTTATCATATTAGTGAGACTAAAGTACAAATACAAAAAAAAAAGGGGGGGGCACTTAATGGTCTTTATGTTGCTAAAACCAGGATAGGATTACAAATCCCTAGGGTATGTAATGGCCTCAGCTGGGTTTTACTGTACTGCCTTAGAAGAACTGATTAACTTATAGAGTATGATGATTTGTGTGTCTAATGTAGTTACATTCATTCAGCACCAAAGGGGGGAAAAATCACTCTTGGGATTCATGTAATAGTTCTAATTAATCCCACCATGCTTTGGTAGATAATTTATGGGACAGTAATAGAGCCCAACAAGCTTCCAATTGCACAAACACATAGTAATTACTTAGTATTTCTATAACTAATTTACTTTCTTAAAGATAAAGAGATTTTAATAAAGGATTGTTTTTAAATTAACAGATTTGAACAGAATAGTGTTTGTGGGAAAAAATAAAATGACCAATTGGGAAGTAATAATTGTATTGTTTGAACAAGATATAAGCCTATTCTGAGATATTTAAAGAAAAATATAAAAGGCAAGTTTTGTTTTATTGATATTTGAAGATACAAAGAATTACTGTTGCAGTCTGTCCAGTTTCCTGTTTATTTTTTTATGTTTTAGTTTTTAAAGATTTTATTTATTTGATAGAGTGCAGAGAGAGAGAGAGCATGGGGGGGAGGGACAGAGGGAGAAGCAAGTTCCCCACTGAGGGGGGAAGTTCATGGGGGGCTTAATCTCAGGATGCTGGGATCATGACCTGAGCTGAAGGCAGATGCTTAACTGGCTGAGCCATCCAGGCACCCCATCCAGGTTTCTGTTTAAAAAATGGATAAGTGAATGTAGACTTTTTCCTCCAGTAGAAATAAAAAGCCCACTATATACATGTGTGTATATACATATGTGCATGTGTATGATATATGAAGAGACTGCCATGTATTCTGGATATGTCATAGCAATTAACTGTACAGAAATTAACTGTATATATATTTCTAGATTACCATCTATTGTTAATTGAAAGATATTTGTTATTGAAATAGATATTTCCTCATACTTATAAAAGGACTTGAGATCCTTAGCCTCCTTCTAGTTTCTCCATGTATTCTAAAATCAGACAGCTAATCTCACCACAACTCACACACAAAATCAAGCAAAAAAATCCAAAGAATTCTTAAATAAATTCTGCTTCTCTTTTCTATTCTTTTTGCAAGAAGTGACTGTTTATATAAATCTAGATGATAAAATGTCAAGGGACGCTGAAGTCATTTTGTAGGCAGAGATGAGACCTGTCAAAGCATTATGACACACAAGTGTTGGGATATGAATGGATAAGATAGAGGTATCGTTAAAGCTTTGCTAATATTCAAGTGGGTTGACTTTCTTCAATCACCTTCGTTCACTTCTTATCCTGGATTTCTAATATGTGGGAGCTAATGTATAGTTTAAATATAACTCCCATTCATGGAAAAGTTTGCTTATAATCTTATGCTATCATATTTAGTATGCATTTTTAACTTTAGATGAAACAGTGAATTATGAAAGGAAGAAAGTTGTATAAAAATTAGGAAAAATAATGTTAAAAATTAATGGAAATTTACTCAAGTTAAAAATTAAAAATTGACAAAATCCATTATAGGTAATATAGATTTTTAAAACGTAACTCCTCAAGAACATATAATTATATATATATATACATACGTATATATATATATATATATACGTATGTATATATATACACACACACACACACACATACAACTAATATATATGTGTGTGTGTGTGTGTGTCTCCACACACACACACACACACACACACACACACACANAAAAATTAAAAATTGACAAAATCCATTATAGGTAATATAGATTTTTAAAACGTAACTCCTCAAGAACATATAATTATATATATATATATACATACGTATATATATATATATATACACGTATGTATATATATACACACACACACACACATACAATATATATGTGTGTGTGTGTGTGTGTGTGTGTCTCCACACACACACACACACACACACACACACACACACTTTAAGATATCTTTATTTAAAGAGAGGAAGAGCACGTTTGTTTGCATCCTCAGGCAGATGTTAGTGGGGAGGGGCAGAGGAAGAGGGAAAGAATCTCAAGCAGACTCTCTCTTGAGTGTGGAGCCCAACTCAGGGGTTCAATCTCCAGGCACCCCATCCAGGTTTCTGTTTAAAAAATGGATAAGTGGGCGCCTGGCTGGCTCAGTCGTTAAGCAACTGCCTTCGGCTCAGATCATGATCCGGGAGTCCTGAGATCAAGTCCCACATCGGGCTCCCAGCTCCACAGGGAGTCTGCTTCTCCCTCTGACCTTCTCCCCTCTAATGCTCTCTCTCACGCGCGCTCTCTCTCTTTCTCTCTCAAATAAAAAAAAAAAGGCATAAGTGAATGTAGACTTTTCCTCCAGTAGAAATAAAAAAGCCCATAATCTCATGACTCTGAGATCATGACCTGAATTGAAACCAAGAATTGAATGGTCAACCTTCTGAGCCACTTAGGTACCTCTGTTTTCTTTTTTTTTTTTTTAATTTTCAGGTTTCTATTTAACATTTTCCTTTTATTCTTTTTAATTGTGTTTCTTTTCTACTTTTTTGAAGTTTTCTTTAATCCAGCTTTTTTTCTTCCCTAGAAGTTTGGAAACTTTACAACTTACTAATTGCACTTGAGTTTATATTTTGCAAATTTATACTGATAACATTGAATGCTTAGTGAGTATTTTTTCATGGCTTTTCCCCAAATGGAAACACCTAATAACAAATCACTGTTTTTATATTTTCCTCCATTTCCTGTATCATGAAACATCTGTTATATATTTCCAGGTTTTAGGCTTTAAAAAAATATATTACTAAACAATTTTTCTCTACATTTAAACATATTTTTTAAAATATCTACTCTTAAAAAAACACAAATTGCAGAATCTGCTCTCTTCTCTTTAATTCCTTATTTCTTCTTCTTTTCAACTGAGGCTGTGGTGAAAGTACTCAGCCCTTACACATATGAAAATGTCACTAATTTGCCATTGTACTTGAATTTGGGAAAACAATAGAGAAAATAATATCAATGCAACAAGAAACCTGATCTTCAAAAATATTTTAAAATTAAAAACAAAAACAAAAACAAAGATAAACCTCTAGCAAGACTGAAAGATTTAGGGGAGGAATATTTAACCCTTAAGTCTGTAACAAATTAACATTGTCAGAATCATTAAGTATGGAAATATATGGACCTAATGGTCAATGATAGCCAGTGGCAAAACTCTTGTCTGAGGAAGCTCAACTATCATTGAAGTAAGGGTTAATGTTTAACACAGTCATATAGTATCCTGAACTCATCTCCTTTCACAGATTCACCAAATCCATAACTACATAATCAACAATTTCCTCTGAAAATCAAAAACAGAAAACAAAACTAGTTGTGTAACTCTTAAACATCTGGCAAACAAGAAAACAAAAATACAAAACCAAACCCCACACCAAAGGAGTAGAAGAGGCTGAGACAGAATATCATCATAAATTCTACTCCTGGCTCAGCAACCCACAATTTGGAGGGAACTCACAACTCTAAGCTTTTCCTTGAGGAGTGAAGGGTTAGAATTCCACATCTGTAACCTCATCTTTTAAGACTTAGACATAAAATATCTAGCTTTCAAAGCCTACAGAGCTTACACACACGACACCCACAAGGCTGTAACAAATGGAAAAACAATTCTTAAAGGGCTTACACACAAACAAACTAGGCCTGGGGCCCAGGGCAGAGGAAGCTGACTGAAAAACACCCAGACTTTATGGGAAAGCACCTGGTTTGCTGACCTTAAAGCATCACCTTGAGGGCCAGGAAGACAATTTAACACAGTTAAGGGTCTACTGAAATACTCTCCAAAGACAGAGGTTTGTATACATGTCTGCGCTCCAGTTTTTATGTGTGGTGCTTCAGATTTTGTGGCTGCCACCCCGGTGATGCCTCCAGATTGCCAGCTCTAGTGACCACTGGGGCTTGCATTCATGGGCCACATAGGGCTGTAACAAATGGAAAGATAGTTCTTGCTCAGCTGTCAACCCCAGGCACTTCACAGAGACAACAGACAAATGTACCCACAGCCTTCCTTTGAAAGAGGCCTATATGACTGACTTGGAGCATCAGTCTGAAGATCAGGCTCACATCTACTGAAGCATTCTCCAAGGATAGAGTCTGGTGGGTGGCATCTTTGTACTCTCTCTCAGCCTCACTCTAGACTGCCAGTATCTACGTAAAATGCCTATTATCTTCATTGCTGTGGCCTGAGAGGCAAGTTTCTAATTAAATACACAACTAGGGGTTGACTACAATCCTGTCTAGAGACTGGGGAGGTTGGCACGCACCATCTCTGTTTTTTCCTCTGCCCTGCCCCAGGTTTCAAAGAAAGGAAATTGTGTACAAGGCTGCCACCCTGTTTTGTTTTGTTTTGTTTAAGATTTTATTTATTTATTTCACAGAGAGAGAGAGATCACAAGTAGGCAGAGAGGCAGAGGGAGAGGGGGAAGCAGGCTCCCCGCTGAGCAGAGAGCCCGATGCAGGACTCTATCCCAGGATCCTGAGATCATGACCTGAGCTGAAGGCAGAGTATTAACCCACTGAGCCACCCAGGCACCCCTGGCACCCAGGTTTCGTGTCAACTGCCAAGAGAACATATCCCTTTATAGCCTTGCTCTGGTGGCCAGCAGGGCTTTTGTTCATGGATTCAGTGGAATGGTAGCAAAGAACAAAACAGTTCTTAATGGGTATCATACCAGGGCTCAGAGTAGAAGGTGGACAGAAAAGCCCATCTCCCAATCTTCCTCTAAAGCAGATGTATTTACATACTTTAAATGCTGCTGCCTGAGGGTCTGGCCTGAATGTAGGTGTCAACTGAAATCTCTCCCTTTGGGACACTGATACGTACTGGCAATTCTTTAATTACAGAGCAGCACTAGATGTAAAATAGGCTGCTTGGAAAATCAAAAAGTTTTAAGAAATAATCAAGAGACAGTCCAGGGTTAAATAAGGACTATCTTTTATATAAAGCTATTCCTTCAAAAATACAGGCCAATATCCCTGATGAATACAGATGCAAAACCCCTCAAGAAAATATTAACAAACTAAATTCCACAACATATTAAAAGAATCATGCACTTCCAATAAGATTTATTCCAGGGATGCAAGAGTGGTCCAACTTCCTCAAATGGATCAATGTGACACACCACATTAACAAAATAAAGGACAAAAACATATGATCATCTCAATAGATGCAGAAAAAGCATCTGCCAATTTTCAACATATAAACCCTAAAGCCTTCACCAAAAAACTCTTAGAACTAAGTAACAAATTCAGTAAAGTTGAAGGATACAAAGTCAGTATTAAAATATCGATTGCATTTCTATTTACCAATAATGAACAATCAGGAAAACAAATTAAGAAACCATCCCATTTACAACTGCACCAAAAAGAATAAAATATTTAGGAATAAATTTAACCAAGGACATGAAAGACCTGTACGCTGAAAACTTTAAGACAATGGTGAAAGAAACTGAAGAAGATACAGATAAATGAAAAGGATAATTCATGTTCTTTAATTAGAAAAATTAATATTGTTATAATATCCATACTACCCAAAGCAAACTTCAGATTTAGTGCAATCCCCATAAAAGTTCCAGTGGAACTTTTTTACAGAATAAGAAGTTTCCAAATTTGTATGGAACCACGAGACCCAGAATCATACAACACAATATTGAAGGAAAAGAACAAAGCTGGTGGTATCATACTCACTGATTTTCAACTATACTACAAAGATCTAGTATTCAAAACAGTACGGTACTGGCACAAAAACAGACACATAGTTCAATGAAATGAAACAGAGAGTCTAGAAATAAACCCATGCATATGTGGTCTATTAATCTATGACGAGGGAGGCAAAATTATACAATGGGAGAAAGACTCTTTAATAAATTGTGCTGAGAAAAATGGACAGCTACATGCAAAAGAATGGAACTGGATCACTATTTTACATCACACACAAAAATAAATCCAAAGTGAATTAAAGACTGAAATGTAAGACCTGAAAACATAAAACTCCTAAAAGAAAATCTAGGCAGTAAACTCTGAGACTGGTGTTAGCAAAATATATGTATTTGATCAGTCTCTTCTGCAAGAGCAACAAAGGCAAAAATAAACAAATGGGATTACATCAAACTAAAAAGCTTTTGTACAGCAAAGAAAACCATCAACAAAATAAACAGGAAACCTACTGAATGGGAGAAATATTTGCAAATCCTCTATTTGATAAGGGGTTAATATCCAAAATATATAAAGAACATACTAATTAATATCAAAAAAGCAAAGAACCTGATTTAAAAATGGGTAGAGGACTTAAATAGACATTTTCCCAAAGAGGACATGCAGATGGCCATCAGAAATGTGAAAAGGTGCTTAATATCACTAATCACAAAGGAAATGAGAAACAAAACCACAATGAATTATCACTTCATACCGGTCATATTTGCTATTATTGAAAAGACAAAACAAATGCTGGTAAGGATATGGAGAAAAGAGGGAGATATGGAGAAAAAAGGGAAAGGAATCTGGTGCAGCCATTATGGAAAACAGTAGAGAGTTTCCTCCAAAAAATAAAAATAGAATTACCATGGGATCTGACAATTCCACTTCTAGGTATTTAGTTGAAGAAAACCTCTCAGTGAAAATAGGGGTGCATACATCACTTTGAATTGGCTATTTACAACAGCAAGAGATGGAAGCTACCTAAGTGTTCATCAATACATGAATGGATAAAGAAGATGTAGTATATATACGCAATGGGATATTACTCAGCCATAAAATTGAATGAAATATGGCCATTTGTGACAACATGGATGGAGCCTGAGGATATTATGCTAAGTGAAATAAGTCACACAGGGAAAGACAAATACTATATGATACTCCTTATATGTGGAATCTAAGAAACAAAACAAGTGAACAAACAAAACCAAACAGAAACAGATTTCTAGATAGAGGAAATAAATTCTTGGTTAATAGAGTTGGGGTGGGTTAGGGGGGGCTCATGGAATGGGTGAAGAGATTTAAGAAGTACAAACTTCCAGTTATATAATAAATAAGTCATGGGGAAATAATATGTAGCGTAGAGAATATATTCAACAACATTTTAACTTTGTATGCTGACAGATGGTAACTAGACTTATCATGGGGGTCACTTCATAATGTATGAAAATACTGAATCACTATTTTGTACACCTGAAACTAATAGGTTATTGTATGTCAATTATACTTCAATTAAAAAATAACAGAACATATATCCAATTAAAAAATAAAGTCAAGGGCGCCTGGGTGGCTTAGTGGGTTAAAGCCTCTGCTTTCGGCTCAGGTCATGATCTCAGCGTCCTGGGATTGAGGCCCGCATCGGGCTCTCTGCTCAGCAGGGAGCCTGCTTCCTCCTCTCCCTGTCTCTCTGCCTGCCTCTCTGCCTACTTGTTATCTCTCTCTCTCTGTGTCAAATAAATAAATAAAATCTTTAAAAATATAAAAAATAAAAAAAATAAAGTCAAGAATACAAAACTAGAAAATAATGGTAATAAAATTAATAATAAATAGAAATAATAAATATGGGCAGGATTATATTTTTCAAGTTGGTCAGATAATTGTTCTTCTGTCTTATTTTTTTTTTTTAATATTAGACCTATAAATCCTGTGGGAGGCCAGTAATACAAAGGTAGCATGGTGGTTAAGAGTGACTGATGGACTCTCTAGCAAATCCCAGGGGCACCAGGATTGCACCTTGAACGAATTACATAATCGATTCTTCAGTTTCTTCCTCTGTAAAGTGGGACAATAATCATAATTTACTGCTTGTGGTTGTTGTAAAAACTACCTGGATAATGAGTGAAGTGCAGAGAACACTGTCAGGCACAGAGAAGAGCTGCTGCTGCTTATTTTTGCTGTCATCTGTCACTGTTGTTGAGGTATAAACAGTAAAAGCCAACAGTTTTTCTTTACATGTTCTAAAATAAAAAGCAATCTGCAAGCAACAACAGCAGCAGCAGCAGTAATATTCAAAATGGATTAAAGACTTGAATATAGGGGCGCCTGGGTAGCTCAGTGGGTTAAAGCCTCTGCCTTCGGCTCAGGTCATGATCTCAGGGTCCTGGGACAGAGGCCTGCATTGGGCTCTCTGCTCAGCAGGGAGCCTGCTTCCTCCTCTCTCTGCCTGCCTCTCTGCCTACTTGTGATCTCTCTCTCTCTGTGTCAAATAAATTAATAAAATCTTAAAAAGAAAAAAGACTTGACTATAAAACCTGAAACTATAAAACTCCTAGAAAAAAAACATAGGCAATAAGCTCCTTGACATAGGTTTTGGCAATGATATTTTGGAATTGACTCCAAAAGCAAAAATAACAAAAGCAAAATTAAACAAATGGGAGTACATCAAACTAGAAAGCTTCTGCACTTAAAAGAAAACTATCACATAATGAAAAGACAACCTATGAAGGGGAGAGAATATTTGAAAAATCAGTATCTAAGTGGTTAATATAAAAAATACATTAATAACTCATATAACTCAATAGCAAACAAAACAAAACAAAAACAAAAGGGCAGAGGATTTGAATGGAGTTTTTCCAAAAAGATATATAGATGGCCAACAGGCACATAAAAAGATGCTCTATAGCACTAATCATCAAGGAATTACAAAATACAATGAGGTATCACCTCACACTTATTAGAAGTGTTATTACCAAAAAGAGAAAAAATAACAAGTAGTGGTGAGGACATGAAAAAAAGGGAACCTTTGTGCACTGTGGATGGGAATGTAAATTGGTTCAACCACTATGGAAATATAAGGGTTTCTAAAACAATAAAAATAAAATGATTAATAATAAACTAAAATAATCAAAGTTAGAACAGGTATCTATGAAAATGAAGCAGCAAATCAACAGAGAATAATCAACAAAACTAAAAGTGTTGGGGTCAGGAGCGCCTGGGTGGGTCAGTGGGTTAAGCGTCTGCTTTCAGCTCTGGTCCTGATCCCAGAGTCATGGGATCCAGCCCTGCATCAGGCTCTCTGCTCAGTGGGAAGCCTGCTTCTCTGTCTCCCACTCCCGCTGCTTGTGTTCCCCCTTTCAATGTCTCTCTCTCTCTCTGTCAAATAAATAAATAAAATCTTAAAAAAAAAAAAGCGTTGGGGTCAATGTAGAGCATGAAATCAGTCATAATACCTAGCTTGCTAAAATGTAGCAAAGACACCGCTGAGGGTGATGGAAGTAGGGCATAGACTTTTGGAAGGCAGAGGCCTTCGTTACCACTCTGCCCCTGGAATGCCACGGAGAGATGCCTTCCCAGAGCTTTCTTAGCCCAAACAGCTGCCCTGTGATCTAAGAGATATATGCATTGTCCCTTAGGCTATGTTTAGCAGAACTCATAGAACACGCAGATTAGCATATAGCATCTTTCCCTAAACAGATCCTCCTCATTTCTGTAAGATCCTTTGTCACATATTATATGCTTGAGAAACAGTGATAAGGGTTTGTGATTATCTTGAAGAACCAATAAAAGCGGGAACAAAGAAGAGGGAAGGGTCTTCATCTCTGAGGGTTGATCCCTTGCATCTCCTCTCTTTCCCAGCAAAGTTTTGAGTAATCTTTCATCCATTGGTACTGGGATTGCTGTCCATTCCTGGCAAAAAAGCTGATTCTTTGCAAAAATGAATAAAATCAAAGTTCTAGCCAAGCTAGGAGAATAAGGGAGGATGCAAATTATTAATATTAGAAATGAAAGAGGGAATATCACTACAGATCCAATTGACATCAAAACGATAAAGCAATATCATGAACAATTCTATGACCACATATTTTTAAACTAGGCAAAATGACCTGATTCTTTGACACATACCATCTTTCAAAACTCACATAAGAAGAGACAATTGGATAGGCCTATAGCTATTATAAAAGTTGAAATGATAATTCTCCAAAATAGGTAAACCAGGCCCTGATAGATTCACTAGTGAATTCTACCAAACATTTCAAGAAGAAATGGTATCAATTTTCTATAACCTTTTTTTAGAGGATAGAAGCATAGGGGACATTTATTAACATATTTTATGATATCAGCATTACCCTAATGCAAAATCAAACAGAGGCATTACAATAAAGGGAAACAACAGAACAAAATATCTCACAGATTTAAATATTCTCAAAGAATATTAGAATGTATGAATGGAATTATAGGCTACAACCAAGTGCAATTTAGGCCAGGTATACAGGGCTTATTTAGCATTTGAGAATCAATTTATGTAGTCCATCATGTTAGTGAGCTAATAAAGAAAAAACCTATAATTATATCAATATATGCAGAAAAAAATTTGCAAAATCTAAACACCCAAACATTATAAAACTCTCAGAAGGTAAGGAATAGATGAAAATATCCTCAATTTTGGAAAGACTATCTACTAAATATCTACATCTAATATCATACCTGAGGAACTTGAAGCATCCCTCCTAAGATCAGGATCAAGGACCCCTCTCACCACTGCTTTTCAACATTATACTAGAAGTCTTGACTAAAGCAGTGAAATCAGAAAATAAAACAAAAGTTATAGAATTGGGAAGGAAGAAATAAAACTATCTTTGTTCACAAATGACATGATCATCTATGGAGAAAATCTGAAAGAATCAGTATTCTGGAATTAATAATTACAGCAATGTTGGAGAATACATTATTACAAAAAATTCAATAGCTTTCCTATATATCAATAATGAACAAGTGAAATTTGAAATTAATAACACACTGACATTTACATTAGCATGCCAAAATATTAAATACTTAGGTATAAATCTAACAAAATATGTACAAGATCTATAATGAGGAGAAGTATAAAATTCTGATGAAATGTAAGAAAGAACTAAGTAAATGGAGAAACATTAAATGTTCAAATGTAGAGTCAATATTGTCAGATTTCAGTTCTTCATAACTTAATATATAGGTCCTATGTGATCTCGGTCAAAATTCCAGCAAGTTATTTTGTGGATATGGAAAAGCTAATTGTAAAATTTATATGGATACTCAAAAGAATCAGAATAGCCAGCCCATTGCTGAAGGGGAAGAACAAATTCAGAGGACAAATATTACCTAATTTCAAGACTTAATGATAAACCTAGTGTAATCAATACAGTTTAGTACTGGTGAAATAACATACAAACAGACTGATGGAATAGAACAGAGAACCCAGAAATAGACCCACATAAATATAATAAACTGATCTTTGACAAAAGAGCAAAGGCAATGAAATGGAGCAAAGATAATCTTTTCAACAGTTGGACAGCCACATCAAAAAACTCAAAATGAATCTAGACACAGCCTTTAATATCCTTCATGAAAATTAAACCAAAATGGATTACAGATCTAAATATAAAATGCAAAAAAATATATAAAATGCACAACTATGAAATTTCTAGAAAATAACATAGAAAACTTGAAATACTTTGAGTATGACAAAGACTTTTTATTTTTTAATTTTAATTTTATTATAATTATTATTATTATTAGTCAAAGACACTTTTTTTTTAAAGATTTTATTTATTTGACAGAGAGGGAGAGATTACAAGTAGGTAGAGGGGCAGGCAGAGATAGAGGAGGAAGCAGGCTCCCACTGAGCAGAGAGCCCGATGCGGGGCTTGATCTCAGGACCCTGAGATCATGACCTGAGCTGAAGGTAGAGGCTTTAACCCACTGAGCCACCCAGGTGCCCCTAGGCAAAGACATTTTTAAAAAATATTTTTAATTTATATTAGAGAGAGAGCAAAAGAGAGTGGGGGAGGGGCAGAGGGAAAGAGAATCTCAAGCAGACTCCCTGCTGAGTGCAGAGCCCAACATGGGTCTCAATCTTAGGATCCCAATATCATGACCTGAGTTGAAATCAGGAGTCATCTGCTTAACCAACTCAGCCCCCCAGGCAACCCTGGCAAAGACTTGTTAGTGACAATACCAAAAGCCTGATCCATGAAAGAACCATTTGATAAGCTGGACTTCATGGAAATTCAAAAATTCTGTTCTGTAACAGAAATTAAGAGAATAAGAAGACAAATGACAGACCGGAAGGAAATATTTGGAAAAGATATATCAGATAAATGACTGTTATTCAAAATATATAAAGAACTTTTAAAACCCAACAATAGGGGGCACCTGGGTGGCTCAGTGGGTTAGGCCTCTGCCTTCAGCTCAGGTCATGATCTCAGTGTCCTGGGATTGAGTCCCGCATTGGAGCCTGCTTCCTCATCTCTCTCTGCCTGCCTCTCTGCCTCCTTGTGATCGCTCTCTCTGTCAAATAAATAAATAAAATCTTAAAAAAAAATCCAACAATAAGAAAATGGGCGAAAGATTTGAACAGACATATCACCAAACAACATACAGATGGCAAATTAGCATATGAAAAGATGTTCAACATATTATCTCATTAAGAAATTGTAAAATAGGGATGCCTGGGTCGCTCAGTCAGTTAAGCATCTGTCTTCAGCTCATGTCATGATCCCATGGTTCTGGGATTAAGCTCCCCATTGGATTCCTTGCTTAGTGGGGAGCCTCCTTCTCCCTCTACCTGCCACTCCCCCTGCTTGTATGCTCTCTCTCTGACAAATAAAATCTTAAAAAAAAAAAAAAGAAATTGTAAAATAAAACTAACAATAAGGTTTGCCTGGGTGAATCAGGCAGTTAAGTATCTGACTCTTGATTTCAGCTCAGGTCATGATCTCAGGGTCATGAGACTGTGCTCTGTGTTGGGTGTGGAACCTCCTTGGGTTTCTCTCTCTCCCTCTCCCTCTGCCAATCCCTGACTCACTCTCTCAAGTAAATAAGTAAGTAAATAAATATTTTTTAAAAACCTAACAATGTAATACGATTGCTCACTTGCTAGAATAGACAAAACGGAATACTGACAAAACCAAATGCTGGTAAGGATGTGGAGTAATGGAACTCTCATTCGTTGTGAGTGGAAACACAAAATGGTATAGCCACATTGGAATACACTTTGAAAGTTTCTTATAAAACTAAACATAATTTCGCCACAAGACCTAAAAATCATACTCCTACTTATTTAATGAAATGAGATGAAAATGTATAACCCATGAGAACTTACACATGGATGTTTATGGGAGAAATTTTTCATGATTTCCCCAAACTCGAAGCAACAAGATGTCCTTTAATCTGTGACTGGGTACATAAGCTGTGGTGTATCCATAAAATAGAATTTACTGATAAAAGAAATGAGTTATCAAACCATGAAAGGACATGAAGAAAACTGCACATTTGCTTAGTGAAAGAAGTCAGTCAGAAAAGGCTCCATACTACATGATTCCATCTATATGATGTTTTGGAAAAGGCAAAATTGTGGCAACAGTAAAAAGATTAGCGGCTGCTTGGGCAAGAAAGCAGAACAGTGTGAATAGATGTAGAGCAAAAATGCTGTCAATGTAGGCTCATCAGTTGAAGCAAATGTATCACTATGGTGAGGGATGCCAACAGAAGGGAAGTTTATGTGTGGGGACAGAGTATATGGAACTCTACTTTCTGCTCAATTTTGCTTTGAATCTAAAATCCCTCTAATAAAATAAAATTTATTAGTTAAAAAAAAAGAACCTGATGAGAGGCACATTTAAAGATCAGGAATATTTAAATAAGTGTACAAATAGAACAAAGCTGTTCCACAGAGAAGGGAATCCAACTGAATCTCTATTGGATAGGATGGAATTTGCCATTCTTATCGTTATAGATAAGAGTTATTTTGCACTGTAATCAGCTATCTATAATTTAAAGAGCTTTAGCCTTCATATAATCAGAATGAGATGACCCTGAAAGACAACCTCTAGAATTTAAAAAATGCACTGAAACATAAATATTATTTTACTTTAAGACCTTGCTTCTTTTTATAGTTTCAATAGAATTAATTCCAGGAAGGAAAACCAGTAGCTCATGTTGATTCACCTCTTCCTGAAGAGTCAGAAGTAGAGGTGAAAACCATCTGCTTCAGTAACTTCAGTGAATTTATCAACCTTTCTCTTCTACTTTTGGTACCCTTTCTTATTTTCCAGCAATATTGTGGAATATTTTTCTTTGAAAAATGCAAAAATAATAGCAATACTTTTCTATTCTTCTAAGGGATTAGGAATCCATGTTTGGTAAGCCATTTTTAAAATAATTAACCAAATTTTATTTTTACCCACCCCTTTTTTTAAATGGAGCATTAATATAAACACCCTTTTTGGGGCACCTGGGTGGCTCAGTCAGTTAAGCATCTGTTTTAGGCTCAAGTCATGATGCAGCCCTGCTTCCAAGGCTCCCTGCTCAGTGGAGTGTCTGTTTTCTCCTTTCCTCTGTCCCTCCCCCAAACCCTCACTCTCCCTTGTGTGCATACTCTCTCTCTCTCTCAAATAAATAAATAAAATCTTAAGAAAAATTAAAAATAAATAAATCCACTTTTGACATCTGATACTTTTTAAAATACTGTATGCTAGAGCACAAAGATGTAAATACTTGCATATTTCACTTTAAATTTACATTGATTACAGGTAGGTACTATCTTAGAACTGAAAACTTTACCTAAATAAGAATGGTTAGTTATTCTGAATGTTGCAAATTCTCAAATTTATTATCAACCTTATATATTACATATTTAATAGCATCACTTGATGATCTAGCATTTGGTTGGTTGATTTAATATCTTTCATGGTTATATTTTTCAAATACATATTAAATACATATAATGTATATGCCATGAATGCTAATGGTCTTCACTGGCTTGCATGTTTCCTTTTAGTCACTTAATGTAAATGTATTCTCTTTATCAAGTATGCAAATAAAATCAGAATTTGCATTTATGGAAAGAACTCTTATGTGTATAAAAATAGTGAAAGTCACATGAGATTTTTAAAAGGGAGAGTATTACACAAATAGCATGCATACTGATCACTGTAACAGTCTATTTTCTTGGAGCACAATAATCATTCTAGAATATTCCTTTGTCAGTTAAGTCCTGGTAAATTACTATCTTATTTTCTTTCTGCAACTATTCCTGTTCCCCAAACCACTACTCCAAAATATAAGAATGATACAGGATCACATCATTGAATTTGTTTTTATGATACTTATCTCCACAGCTAGGTGAAAAAACAAAATCTTAAATAAGAAAAACATAAAATATAAGCAGTGTTCAGAAAGCCTAATCCAAAGATAGTGCTGACTTGATTTTTTCTTATTTAAATGCAAATACTTTATCTTGCTGAAACATTCACTTTCCATTTCAGAGGCAATTACTGACTGTGCACAGCTGTGCCCCACCCCTCAATTGTCAATAACGTACTATTTCAACCATAGGAAAAAATTATCCTTTAACTATTGTAACCAGACTATTTTTGGATGCATTAGAATCATCCTCTTCCATGTCACAGGCTTCACTGCACTCCAATTCCAATTGGTTTTGTGACTGCTACGGTCAATTTTATTCAGGGTACCTGACCACAGATAAGGTTTCCAAGGCAAGGATTTCAGCTATGAATATTCTCTGTCCATTTCAAGTTTTCCCCTCCACCTGTCCTAAACCTGAACCGTTACACCATCCATCTTTAAGCTTTGACAGTGCCTTCATTAATGTTTTCAGAAAATGCTCCGCTCTAAGAAGTATACACAGTATTTATTTAGTATAAAACTCATTATATGGCTAGTATTCATGAAGGGAGAAGACTTATGTTTAGTAGGACTATGAATTTTTTGAGACAGTGGTCATGATACAGCTTTTATATATGGTCCACTAGTACAGCCTTCTCAAGCACCAAATGATTCCCAGTTTCATTAGATAATTAAAGGATAAAATAAGCCAAGGGAGTTAACAGAGTTCTCTCCTTTAAGCTGAATTGCCAGAGAGGATGGAAATGTAGAAAAGAATAAAATAGATTCTCTTAAAACTTTAAGTGTTAAAAAATTAACACTTGGACTTTTTCGATTTTAATTAAACAGGGCACTATGTGTGGAATGATGACTGTATTTATTAATACAAAGAATACATTTTTTGAAAAAAAAAATAAAGTCTTCCCGAAAAGCAATTTTGAGTTAAAGTTGATAATATCAGATTGAAACAGTATTTTACATACTATAAGGAATTTTGAATGTCTGATTTTACCCAAACAAATTTTCATAGGGACAGCAAGATAGCAGTATCCTGATGTGGTTCTCAGAGTGAGATGGTTTGTGTTTGACTCCTCACTCCACCATCTCCCACCTGGGTGACTTTGTGAATGTCTTTGGTAATTCATAGAAAGGGACATTTAATATTAAAAGAGGCAATGCATATAAAGGATTTGGTCCATTATAAATTTTTTACACATTTACTATTATTATCATTATACAAGTTAGAAAATTTAAAACTAGGAAGTTTCAATAGCCTGCTCACCTTGATAAAGCTTATACATGGTTTACTGGGCCTTAATCCTGGGTGACTGTAATTTAGTCCACAGTAGGTCTGAAGACAGAATCTTTACACTTAGTTTTGTGCTCCATGTATTGATCACATGCTTGGAGAACACATGACAAAATCTGCTTAAATTTCAATTGACATATTTAAAATCAGGGTGATGATAATAATATTTTGACTGTTATCCAAAAATATAAATGACTTAGTGTATATCAAATAGCATTAGCACTCTAGCATTTAGAAATCACTCTATTAATGTACGATATGATCACTACACCAAGAAATTTCCCTGATATTTTTGCAAGGCCAAAATATTTTCTATTTTCTCCATAATTCAATTTTTTTGATATAAATACCTAACTTATTTCTACTTTCAGATATGTTGACTGGATGTTAAAGTAGTCCTAAAACTATTATAATGGCATCTTGCATGATGTAGGAAAGACATTAGGGTTCAAAGTCGACAGTCAAGAGAGAATTCTTGAGACGTCTTTGGTGCAAAATGGTGACAGGATAGGACTCATGGGCAGAAAGAGCTGCACGGGGCTCCTGAGGAGTGGCCCATTATATTCTTTCAAATTGGGAGGGGGTTAGGAATAGCATAGGTCTCTGAGGAATTTTGGAAGCAAGGTTTCTAGGACCTTGAGGGGGCTAGCTATTGTTGGGAAAAACATCATTTATTATCATCTATTAGTCTTAGTCATGAGACCCTTCAGATGTATATCGGTGAGCAACATGCTTGGGGGATGATTGCCAACATGTATCTTGGGGGGTAGAGATAAAGGAAGTCTCCAAAAGAATTTTTATATGTTAAAGGAGGTTTATAAGATCCTGGGGTGGGTGGAGGGGGAGTGGGGCTAGGATTGCCTTTTGCCCTTAGCAGTGTCAACAGCAAGGCATTTGAGCCCCTAGAGGGATGTTACTCTGCCTGTTTTAAGGACTTCTCAGTAGGCTGTAGGTAGTAAGGAAATTTAATAAATTTTGTTTCCCACATCACTGAATAGCAGAATTCATAGATATACCTTATCTTCCCTGGTGCATGTTGATTCTTTTAAGTAGGAGCATCCAAACATAAAAACAAAACCAAGCCTAAGGCTGTATTGACTTCCTCAGACAGATGGTTCATAACATAAACCTTTTGCTGTTCTGCTTTAAATCAATCAGCCCTTTCAATAATACCTTGGACTTACTATCTTATTAGGGGGAAAAATGGCACAGATAGTAATGGCTTTATTCTGAAACCAATTAATGCAACTGAATGCTACTAGGATTGTGTGATTTAAATTAATCCACGAAGTTCAGTTGACACTTTTGCAAGTCTCAAATTGTCTCTGCATAGCTAAGTCAACTGTTAGCCACTGGTATTCAGAGAACTTTCAGAACATAGTGAGGCCTGACAAAAGAACATGAGGTTCCTGTCCTTGAAGACATTTCCAGCTGTTAAGGAAAAGGGACCAAACATAGTTATTTTTGTTTATTAGACATACAGAAAGAATAAACAGTTGATAAGCAATTTCTCACTGGAAAAAGATAAAACCTAAACTTAAGACACCAGAGGAAAAAGAATACAGAGGGGTAAACAGGATAAATTAATGACTGGACTTTCATAGAAATACTTGAGAATATAAGCTTTCAACATTGATTTAAAACCACGGAGATGGAAAGAAGAGAGAAGAAAAATGTAAAAGCAGAAATGAATGAAGAAAAATACGCATGCATAAAAAGACAAAGTATTAACTTTAGTTACTCAAACTAACCACCTCACTGAAAACAAAGCCAAAATGCTTCTCTGTGTTTGTGTGTGTTACTCTGGAAAATGACCTCAGTCCTTCTGCTCTCCCTGTAGCCACAAGGCTGATTTTAAGACTTGCCTTGGCAACAGAATGTCACAGAAGTTATGGGATGCCAAACACACATCTTGGCTCTGAGAAGCCTTATTGCATTTCCTTACTCTCAATTCACTGTCATTGACATATAAGTATCTGAACAAGTCTGACTAGCCTGCTGGAAGATATGACACTATGAGAACATCTTCCATGTACTAATATAATATCAACTATCAGAATAGGTCTAAGATAGCTGATCCAACCCAGCTGAGGCCTCAGGGATGTGAAAAACCCCAACATATTTAATTCACAGCTCATATACCAAAATAACCACAGACGTAAGATCAAAGGAATCCTGGACCAGCTGGATCCCAATTCACCTGGAGGCTGATGAGTTAAATAAATGTTAGGGGCTTTAAGCAAGGTTTTTAGGTTATGTGGTATGTGTGCTTGCATGTGTGTGCATGTGTGTGTGTGTGCATGTATGTGTATGTATGAGAGAGAGAATAAATGAATGAATGAATATGAATGGAAATACTAGGGAAATGAATAAATACCAGGACAATTTGTACAAGAAATTCAAACCCAGAGAAGTAATTGACTATGAAAACACAAGTCCAGTTTTATTCTGAACGATATTTGTTGATATTGCTACTTTAGTTTTGGTTTTATAGCTTCATTAAATCATGATCACATATATTACGGCTCAGGGTCCACTGAAGAAGAATCATATAAGATACTCTCCACCTTAATTGGAAAGCCCAAATATCTACCATCTCAGGGTAAGTATAAGAATGAACTAGACCTGAAAGTGGAGCCCTTCCATCTCCAATCCCCAGACTTAAGATATTGCAGAGAAGGATACCTGGGTCTGTCCTCATGTGCTCATGGACTACATGTATGCATAGCCTAGGCAAATTTGGACAGTTTATCAGTTGAGCACTTGATTGACTGGGAGCACCCACAGGCACCTGGCAGAACTAAGAGAAAATGTCTCTGCAGGAAAGGACATTCACTCTAAGACTTTGGAAATACCTATATACTGCTGTTTCTTAAGGATAATGTTTAAACAAATAGTACCAAAAAAAGAGGCAAAATGTATAAGAATAGCAAATATAACAGACAGTATAAATACAGTAGTATATATATCAGATACTATAAGTAGTTAATATGGACTATGTTTAATATATTTAAAGGAACAAATGGCAAAGTTAAAAATAACTATAAAGAACAGGTAAATGTAAAATGTGACATAACAGAGTAAAGAAGGACCAAACTAATCTTTTATAAAAAAAATTTTTAAAAACACTAAAATTTAAATGTCAACATGATGTATTTGCCAGCACACTGGACAAAGTAGGAGACAGAATAATGAATCAGAAGATAAATCAGAAAAAATAATCTAAATACAGAAGACAGCTTAAAAAAAGAAAATACAGAAGATTATATAAGAAATGTGAAGTGTAAAATGGGAATGTGTAACATGTGTTGGACTAGAGAATCCCAGGGTACAGGGAGAAAGATGTAAAGGCTATATTTAAAGAAATAATGGCAGAAATGTTTCCATCACTAATGAAAAAGATATGCAAATTATGGGTTACCAGAGAATCCTAAAAATGTTTAAGAGAAAGAGAAAAAGGGAAAAGAGAAGAAGGAAAATCAGGAAAAAAGAAGGAAGAGAGAGAAGGAAAGGAAGGAGGGAAAATATCCATGTGTTTTGAAGATGGAAAGAAATTCAAGAAAATAAAATATCCTAAAAGAAAATAAAGAAAAAACGCTTTGGAAAAACAAGGTAGCTAAACCAAAAGCATTCTTTGTAACAGCAACCCAAAAAGCTGAAACTTGTGGAATCATATCTTCAGTGAGCTTAAAGAACATAATAGCCAACTTATAATTTCTATACTCTGGAAAATATTTTATTTTTTATGAAATTATTATGAAATATTTTATTATGAGAGATAAACATTATTGAGAAAATAAAACTCTCCCCAAACAGGTATATACTAAACAAAATCCTAAAGAAGAAAAAATTCAGTATTCAACAGGAAGCCTGAAATGATAAAAAAGAAAATTACAAAAAGGTTAACAGTTGTGAAAAAATATTGTATATAAAATGATAATAATCATATATAATATTTTTAAAATCAAGAGTAGACTAATGTGACAGACAATAAAATATGGTCAGGAGTGAATTAACTGGAAATGAAATATTATTAAGTACTTTTAATTTAAGATAGGAAGATAAAAGATTTATTTAACTTTAAAGTGTGATAAAGTAAGAAAGCTGGTATCCTTTCTAGGTAAACACTAAGAGACCGAATTAGAATTTACAGATTAAAATTAGAGAGTGAGAAAAAAATGAAATTATTAAACATACCCATAAATTAAAAAAAGNTTGTGATCTCTCTCTCTGTGTCAAATAAATAAATAAAATCTTTAAAAAAAATAAATAAAATAAAATTAGTGAGAAAAAAATGAAGTTATTAAACATACCCATAAATTAAAAAAGAAAAAGCACAAAGAAACAGAATCAGTACAACAGGAAGAACAAAGTAAGATTTCAGATTTAAACTCAACATGTAAGTACTTACATCAAATGAAAAAAGGGTTATGTGCTTCAGTTAAATATTAACAAATTGGAGGGAAGCAGTTCCATTATATGCTATTTATGAGACACATCAAAAACAAAGGAAAAAGAGTTGAAATAAAAGGATGGAAAATACATAATATAAAAATATCACAGAAATTGATGTACTGGGGTGCCTGGGTGGCTCAGTGGGTTAAAGCCTCTGCCTTCAGCTCAGGTCATGATCTCAGGGTCCTGGGATGGAGCCCTGTATTGGGCTCCCTGCTCAGCGGGGAACCTGCTTCCTCCTCTCTCTCTGCCTGCCTCTCTGCCTACTTGTGATCTCTCTCTCTCTCTCTGTCAAATAAATAAAATCTTGAGNCTGCCTGCCTCTCTGCCTACTTGTGATCTCTCTCTCTCTCTCTGTCAAATAAATAAAATCTTGAGAAAAAAAAAGAAATTGGTGTACCTTTATTAATACTGATAAGTTAGATTTTGACCATGCACGACAGACATGGCTACAAATAAATAATTTCCATAGTGATAAAGGTTTACAAGGAAAATACGCCACGTTGAAAACTAATAGAAATTCAAAAATTTAAAGCAAAAGTTGGTAATAAAAAGGAAAATCACAAAAATCTACAAATGTAATAAGAGATTTTAACACATTTCTCTAGATAATTTATAGATAAGCAAATAATAAGGAAATAGGATATTAACAAGCCAAATAACAAATGTGACCTAAAGCATATATACTGAATGGTGAATCCAATTTATGTAACAAATCTATGCTTTTTATTCAGAAGCATTTATAGAAACTGATCATATACTGGACCATAAATAAATGAAATTTATCAAGAGGAAAGAACAAATCTGTCATCTATTCCATTTATGTTTATTTAAGCACAGAAACTTTCAAAACAACATTTCCTTATGAAATGTGTGTGAAAGAACATGTTAATATTGTTCTTTCACTAAAGGAGCTATTCACTAGATCAGCTTTGTAGAGCCTTTTCTTTGTTACAATGTTTTATTTTAATTTTCCCTTTCTATTCAAGCGCTATTTGCATATCTGTCACAGTGTGTGGTATCATTCTGAGGCAGAAATGTGAAGACAGCTGAAAGTAATCACTGATAAAGAAAGATGCTGTCAAAGAAAGTTTCAGTTTCATGTCAATTTACAAAACTACCCAATAAACCAGTCTGACGTGAGTTTGAATCATGGCCCTAGTGCTTGCTAATCTCTATCATGTGGACAAGTCTGTTATCTCAGTCAATTGCTACCATGAGTAAAATCTGGGTAACTGTATCTCCCTCCTCTCCCTCCCACTGTGACATTTAGGTCAATAAACGCCTCAAACAGTCCTTTGCCCAGACTGTATTATGTACGCTGATACATGGTTGTTGATGTCAGCTATTACTATCATAATACATGCCCACATCTTAAACACAGCTTTTAGTTTCGAGCATAAAGTTTAATACATTTTATTAAATTAAAAATTAAGTGCCAACTTGAAATTTGGGAGGAGAAGAAAGTATATTTATGTAAATTTTCAAAAGTGGGAGTTCAGTTAGAAAACTGACTCTCAAAGGCAGTGTCAAAGGTTTCCATCTCTTGCGTCCTTGAAAATAGTCTTTTCAAGACATTCTAGTCAATGCAGCATGATGTGATTTTAAGTTGTCAAGGAGATGGTAGGATGACCTAACTGGCAAAGCTTTCCATCTTTAAAACCTCTATGATCTTCGGTTACAGGAAGGCTTTTTCTTTTTTCTTTTTTTTTCCTTTCTCATTTGCATTTATCAAATTTCTGTGAGAACGGATAGCTTTAAATTCCATACATTATCTTTTGAATCATGGGTCTATTACCCTCTTTAAATATCAATTACTTTTATTTATTTATTTTTTGGAGAGGAGTTGGTTTGCTATTCACCTCAAATGAATGCAAAACCTGACAAAGAAAAGAAGCTGCTTATCATTAAAAGTACATCTCCATGTTGCTTTGGATTAATGGTCTATTTGTAGGCTCAGTTACACATCTAGCTTCCTCCAATTTTATGTGAGAACATTCTGTGTGGTCTTTTTAAAAGATATTTAAAACCCTCCTCTTCCACTACTCTTTGGCTTTCGGTAAGTTTCTAATGGAACCATGGAATCAGGATTTAGGTTGATACAGTTACACTAACTCCTGTATTCCCAAGGTTCACCATCTATAAAAACATCTTGATACAGAAACAATCCACAAAGGAATGTATAAAATGTCACTAGCTTATCATTTTCTGAGGTCTGTAACACATCAGAAAACATAAAAAATATTTTCTAGACATCTTACTCCTAATTCCTCTAACAATACTATGAAGTAGTTATTTTTATTACTATTTTAAACATGAGTAAATACAAAGAGGCTGAGATTGGAAGTCTCGGGTGGTTATCATGCACTCAGAGTTGAGGGAATGTTATTTTTATATAATTTGAGCATGAGCATGTAATTTCTCCACTTACACTAACTCTTCGGGCTAGCTGTTACCAGTTTTGTTCAAGCTCTATATTCTTGTTATTTATGGTGCCTACAACAGATTTCTGATAGAATAATACTTATGTATAGGTTTTATAGAAGAAGTCAATGCATTCTTTCTGGTTTGCAGTTAAGTTGGATCACTTTGGTATGACAACACACTCACACTCTATACTTTAAGAATAAGGAAAAACCCATGTGATTTACTAAGTAATAATACATATGTAACTGTTCAAATGTGTTAAGTGGCATAAATACAGCTACATTCCTAGGTATACCCCCCATGCAAATCATGTAAACATAGGATTTAAACTTAATAATGCTATTACATAATACTATATACATACACATATGTACACACGGATATGATAATACTAGATAGATAGGTACATATTATCTATAGGTAGATAGAATCTAGAGTACAGACAGTATCTATGCACAGACATAATTAATTTATCTATTTAGTATTATACAACACCACACCCTAAATATGACTATGGACAGTAACATTTCCCTAGAAAAATCCTTACAGTCTCCTCTCTATTTAAATTCTTATACTTACCAATAACTTCTGTAAAATTATTCTTTAGGCCTTTAGAAGAGATACTTCCTTGAGAAACCACATTCTTAAGGTAAGATTTTTAGTCACTTTTAAGAATTTGTATTTTAGAGGATTTTATCATTATTAACTAGTTAGTTTGCTAAAAGTTCCTATAAAAGAAAAGATTATCAAGGTACTGGCATTTAACAATGAAAAAAAAAATCAAACGAATTCTCTAGGTTTCTCACACTAATTCATTTTCTTAAATCATTCAAAACTTACTACTAGCATACAGAATACTGTTAGTTCATAAATTCATTCATGTAATTTTAACAATGTTTGAAGAACCAAAGTGTAGGTAAATTCATATTATTTTGACCTCCCTAACCCAAAACTTTCTATAAAACCAGTTTTATACACATGCTCAAGTAGGATCCAATTTAGATTTATTCTACTAGGTTTATGTTTGTATCACTTGAGAGATGTCCTTTTAGAAAACTAATACAAAATTGGACCAAAAAGTTAATATTTATTTGCCAATAAAATATTAATAAATTTCAAGTTATAAAATGTTGTCAAGCACCACAAAATCTCAAGACCAAAAGATAAAATAAATACCACATAAATTTTATGTTAACTATATACTTGACAATTCTATTCTTTTTTCTATATTTCTTGATTGCATGCTCTTTGTTCTTATAATTTTAATATACTATTTTATATAAAAAGAACAGAAAGATCTTTCTTTTGACACTATTGATCAAAAACTTTTTTTCTATATTTGATGGTTTAGAAAAGTTTCAACTTTATAGCACATTAGTGGTAAAATATAAATTCTTAGCATTATAAATTTGGAAATGATAACTGATTTTCTTTTTTATGTGAACTGTAATAAAGACATAGTTTGTATTAACTACAGGTTTGTGCTCTACAAAAAAAGAACTGTAATAAATACTATCATACATAAGATTTGTAGTGGGCTGAATTATGTTCCCCAAAATGATATGTTCCAGTCCTAATCCCTAGTATCTGTGAATATGCTCTTATTTGGAAATTGGGCCTTTGCAGATATAATCAAGTTAAGATGAGGTTAAACTGGGTTAGAGTAGGCTCTAAATTCGGCTCTAAACACACTGTGCCTACTGTGTTTATGAGAGAAAGAGGGACATTTGGACCCAAAGAGAGAGGAGACTGTCTCAGAGGCGAAGCCATGTGAAAACAGAAGCAGAGGTTGGAGTGGTGCATCTGCAAGTCAAGGAACACCAGAGCCGGATGAAGCTAGGAAGAGGGAAGAAAGGGCTCTTCCTGAGAGCATGGCCTGCTGAAACTTTAATTTTGGACATCTAGCCTGCAGGACTATGATAGAATAAACTTCTGTTGTTTTAAGCTAACCAGTTCATACTAATTTGTTATAGCAGCCCTAAAAAACTAACACAAAAACCATCAAAAAGGAGAACTTTAATACCAAGTGTAGTGGTTTTAAAGTATGTTTACAAATGCATTTATATTCTTCCCATTCAACACATGGAGCCTACTTTCCCTTTCCTTGAGTGTGGGCCAGATTTAGTGACTCACTGTTAAAGCTTAGAATAAAACAAAAGCAGTGTGAGACTTTGGGGACAAGTTATAAAAAGCACTGCAACTTCCTCATTGCCTTCTCAGATCATTTGCTGTGGGGTAAACCAGTGGCTGGGGTCATAATGACACTCAGGGAGCCCTGTGGAAAGGTCTGGGTAATGAGAATCTGAAACCTCCTGCCAACAGCCATGTGATTAAACCATTTTGGAAACGGATCCTCCAGCCCCAGTCAGGTCTTGACTGAAAATTCATGACAGACCAGAACTGGAGTGCGAAATTAAATGGTTCCTGGACCCCAGACCCTCAGAGTCTGTGTGAAATAATAAGTGCTTGTCATTTAATGCTACTAAATTTGGGATGTCATTATGAAATGATAGAATTAATACTCAAAATATATTCCTGTCAAGAAAAAAGTTTTTGTTTTTATATATTAATAACTTTAATAACAATCTAATAATATACTTTGACTTTATAAGACTTGTTTCTGGGTCTCACTATATATTTTAAGTTTGTTTTTTTTTTCAAAGATTTTATTTATTTGACACAGAGAGAGCGATCACAAGTAGGCAGAAAGGCAGTCAGAGAAAGAGGGGGAAGCAGGCTCTCGCCAAGCAGAGAGCCCGATGCGGGGCTAGATTCCAGGACCCTGAGATCATGACCTGAGCCAGAAGGCAGAGGCTTAAACCACTGAGCCACCCAGGTGCCCCTCTATATTTTAAGTTTTTATTTAAATTCCAGTTAGTTAACAGGCAGTGTAATATTAATTTCAGATGTCAATATATCTGGCATTTTGTTATTCCTGCATGTCTTTCATATTTCCAGCCCTCTGTGTTATAGGACACATATAAACTCTGGCCAGAACATTCTTATCATGATAAGAAAATTCCTGGAAGCCCTTGATACAATGAGACAGCTAACAATCACTTAGATATGTGCCAGAGTGAGTGCAAACTGCATAAATATTTCTTTCTAAACTCAATTTAAAAGTATGCCAACTCAACTACCCTTTAGACAAATCTACAAAAACTTGTTGCTCCTCCACTGGTATTCTATAGGAAATAAGGAGAGAGTGATAGGAATAAAAGTGGAATAAGACAGTAGTTTAAATTGGTTATGGTCAAAATATCTCATTCTAGGGCACCTGGGTGGCTCAGTGGGTTAAAGCCTCTGCCTTCGGCTCAGGTCATGATCCCAGGGTCCTGGGATCGAGGCCCGCATCGGGCTCCCTGCTCGGCGGGGAGCCTGCTTCCCCCCCCCCTCTGCCTGCCTCTCTGCCTCCTTGTGATCTCTCTCCCTCTGTGAAATAAATAAATAAAATCTTAAAAAAAAAATATCTCATTCTACAAATTAAAACAAACAAACTTGTGACCAGGTAAACAGGTTACTATATCCATTAATTAAGTTTCTAAAGCTATTGATGGTCAATATAAGGCTATTTAATTGTTTCCTGCTGAATGATGCAATGTAGAAAAAAGGAAATGCCATCTGCTAGTTCATATTTTCAAGAAATGATAAAGAGTTGCCCAATCACCCCCTTTTCATAGTGCTGCCTCAGCATTAAAATGTGTATGACAACAGATTTTCATACTAAGGACAAAGAGTATTTACAATAAAAGAAAGAATTTGGTTCTTTTTTTCTCTCTCTCTCAGTACAAAGCATATACAAAAATATAAGTAATAAAGCAAACACTAATATTTGAGCTACATTAAAAGTATAAAAAATAATATAAAAGATTTGGCCGTTTCCACTTTACCTTATAAAAGGTTTGGAAGCTGTCACTCCGATCTAAACAGTAAGAAGAAGAAGAAAAAAACTGAACATAAAATCAACTCTTCTTAGATCAACTAAAGAGCTGAAGTCACAGGGCAAACTACCACACCGAACACTGGAGAGACAGGTAAATACGGATAACCACAACATACTTGGAGCCAAAACCACTAGTAGCAACATTAAAGTAACTGATGAGTTGCTAGAGAGAGAATGTAAACTACCTTGATAGGTAAAATCTAGGGGCTTTGTCTTGGGGTGTAGATTCACACTTTGGTGAATTTTACTTACATGTGCCCCCCAGATTCTCCTGGTAAAGATCAAAGAAAAATCTTCTCATGCTTTGGGCAGAGGGAGGGAAAAGCAGTCATTCTTAAATATGTCTAGGAAACAGTATCCATTTTGAAATACCCCAGATCATTCTGTGGTCAGTGTCTGCCCCTAGGGGAAACAGTCGCTAGAGCCTTGTGTGATAAATGGGTCGAACAGCTGGATAGCTCAAGACCTCCTGTTCTTTCTGTCTCACATAGGGGAGAAAAAAGGGGCTAAGAAATTCTTTTGAAGGTTCACACCTAGGTACCCTGGCTCATTAAAAACAGAGAGATCCGATCATGCATTTATAGAATGCTTTTTCTCCTCAATGCATTATCACCACTTCAACAGGTCTACAATATAATAATATGAATTGAAACTAAGAGAGCTGCAAATTACAGTCTCTATTTAAGAAGAAATGTTAAGGGAAACCCAAAGTAAAAAGGAGATACAAAAACAGGGATATTAGAAATTGAGCCTCTGACACCTCCAACTATAGCAAACACTAAACACAGCTTAAATCCCAGCTAGTTAAAAATAAAGCCACGCATGAAAAGTCTTTTCATGTCAGCTCCTATTATTCTTATCATGCCCAGTTTCCAACAAAAAATGAAAGCCTTGCTAAAAGGCAGGAAAAACAAAATGAAACAAACATGGTATGAAGAGACAAAGCAAATATTAAAACCAGACTCATGTGGTAGAGATTTTGTGATTGTCAGGCAGGAAATTTTAAATCACTGTAGTTAATATGCTGAAAGTGCAGATTAAAAAACAAGGGCAACATGCAAGAACAGATGGGTAATATAGTAAAGAAAGAATCAAAAGGAAATGCTAGAAATTAAAAACATATCACAACTGATGATGCCCTTGATGGGCAGTAGACTAGATTAATAGTAGACTGGACAAAACTGAGGAAAGAAACAGTGAACTTGAATATATGTCAGTAGAAACATCCCAATCTGAAATGCAAAAAGAAAAAAATAATCAGAATGTCCATGAACCATGGTATAATTACAAATAGTGTAACATATGCATAATAGGAATACCAGAAGAAGAAGTGGAGAAAGAAGAAAAATCAAAATAACAACTGAAAGTTTAATGACAGATGCCAAACCACAGATCCAGGAAACAGAGAAAATTAGGCAGGATAAACATCAACATATCTACACATAGACATATCATATTCAAAATGAATGGGGCGCCTGTGTGGCTCAGTGGGTTAAAGCCTCTGCCTTCGGCTCAGATCATGATCTCAGGGTCCTGGGATCGAGCACCACATCGGGCTCCCTGGTCAGCAGGGAGCCTGCTTCCTCCTCTCTCTCTGCCTACTTGTAATCTCTCTCTCTCTGTCAAATAAATAAATAAAATCTTTTAAAAAATGCAGAAAACAACAAAGAAGGTATCTTGATTGAGGCTAGGGAATAAAAAAATACCTTACCTTAGAAGAGAAAAGGTAAGAATTAGATAAAGATTTTCTTCAAAACTCATGCAACAAGAAGAGTGAAGTATTTAAAGTGTTGGAAAAGAAAAAAAAACCCTAGAATTTTGTATGCACAAAATTATCCTTAAAAAATGAGGAAGAAATACAGACTTTCTCAAAATAAATAAAAAACTAAAAGTAAGGGATTTTGTAGTCAGTAAATTTGACTTGCAAGAATTGTTAACCCAAGTTCCTCATAGAGAAGGAAAATGATACAGGTCAGGAACTTAGAACTATATAAAGAAAGGAAAAGTGGTAGAGAATGAACACAATGGAGGTAAACCTTTTATTTTTCAAATACTTAGCTGATCTAATAAAAACTGTCTAAAATATTAATAGTAATATTTTATTAGGTGATTACAGCTTATGGATGAGTGAAAGCAATGACAGCAATGTTATGAGACGGGAAGGAGGAAGGAATAGGAAGCACTGTGTTACAAGGTAGCTAAATTATCTGTGAAGTGGTAGAATATTACCTGATAGGGAAATTTGATTATGTATAAATGTATATTGTAAACTCTACGGCAAGTATTAGAAATAATTTTGAAGCAGGTATAAGATAGTCTAAGAAAAGGGAGAGAATGGAATCATATGAAATGCTTACTTAAAGGGATCTTTGCCCCTTGAAGAATAGCAGTTTGTAAAGATTCAGATGGCAACAATGTGAACTTCTAAGCTTAGTACTATGTAAATGAAAATGTAACTGAGAGAAAGAGTTTTTACCATGCCCTTGTAATTATTTGTAGTTATATCCTTTAGAATCATGTCCATTTTCTAATGTGGTAATGACTCTGGCTCAGAAAGTACTAAGAAAAAGATGCCTTCCAGCTCTCAATTCAACCATAGCATTGACTAACGGTTTTCTGAACAGTCCTATCTATTTCCATGTTGAGAAGGATATGGAGTTCATCTTTAAAGATTTTAGTATCTGGATTATAGGTGATAGATCTATTCCTTTTTCTAAATTATAAATCAATTAGGGTATTTTAATAAACATGGGGCACAACTAATGGTCTCTCTATATGTCTGCATGACTGATGGAAATATCTATCAGTTTTCACTCAGAATTTCCCAGAAAGAACAAAACAAAAGTGATGTTGACCAGAAATACAAAAAAATATTTTATACTCCTTTAGATTCTTCTTGTGAACTCTTGTAGCCAGTTTTTAACTTCAGCTATAGCATTTCTATCTTTAAACTTACATGATTTCTATTTCTAAAGGGGTCCTTTAGATATTAGTTGTGATCACTTTATTGCTGTTGAGGGCAACATTCATTAACATCTGTATCTCCTATTTCACCCAGTATAGGCATTTTTATAAATAGGTGTTCAATAAGTATTTATTGACTGAATGGATGAATTCCCAGTACACTAATCCTAAGAATTGTTCAGTGACCATTACTCTGCAGAGGAATTGTGATAGATATGTGTCAAGGTCAGAGTACCTTTATTCATGGCTCTCACAATTAATTAAGAGGGAAGACAGATAGTTATCAAGAACCAAATATAAGGGCGCCTGGGTGGCTCAGTGGGTTAAAGCCTCTGTCTTCGGCTCAGGTCATGATCTCAGGGTCCTGGGATCGAGGCCCGCATCGGGCTCTCTGCTTGGCAGAGAGCCTGCTTCCTCCTCTTTCTCTGCCTGCCTCTCTGCCTACTTGTGATCTCTCTCTCTCTGTCAAATAAATAAAATCTTTAATAAAAAAAAAGAAGCAAATATAAAAACAGAACCGAAAAAAAAAGCATGCTACCATTTACTCACAGAAGCTGCCTTAAGAAGTAAATACATGTTGTTAAATGAAAACTGATTGACCAGGTGGCTCTCTGCATAAGGGACTTCACTGGTGGCTGATTTCTCCTAGAATACATTCAAACACCATGACCTTTGTTTAAAAGATCTTACATCACGCCTCTACCCTCCTCTATAGCCTCATCTATAATTACTCGCCAGTTTATTTGTTTCATTTATTTACTAATCAATTCAAAAATATTTATTTGTTGGGGCACCTGGGTGGCTCAGTGGGTTAAGCCTCTGCCTTTGGCTCAGGTCATGATCCCAGGGTCCTGGGATCGAGTCCTACATCGGGCTCTCTGCTCAGCAGAGGGCCTGCTTCCCCTTCTCTCTCTGCCTGCCTCTCTGCATACTTGTGATCTCTCTGTCAAATAAATAAATAAAATCTTTAAAAAAATTTAAAAAGATATTTATTTGTTACCTTGTAAATGTCAGGCATTATTTTAAACACCAGTGATGGAGTTGGTGAAAAACAGAGCAAGATTTCTGCTCTTATCAAGCTTATATTCCAGTGTGTGCATGTGACAGAGGTGGAAGAATTGGAATAAATGGAATGAGGAGTCAAGATAGTATATATGTACATAGGTTAATGCAGATTCAGATAATGGTCAGGAATTGAATGAGAGTGAAAGGACAGAAACTGACTTCTAGTACCACTCTAGTTTTTGTTTTGGGAAACGGCCTTCCTGATTAGGTATAACTGGAGCAGCAACCGAAAAGTAAAAGAAGAGAATCGTATGTTCCATATAGGTACGGAGTATGGAGCACTCTGGGCAGCAAGAACTTCCAATTGGTCAAAATACAGTAAAATGAGTATTCTTATCTGAAATGAAAGGAGGACAAACATGAAAGTAAAGGAGAAGAATCCTGCAGCTCTACGACATGGCTTCCTTTCCTATTAGTCGTGATTATTAGCTTTTACCTTCTAAGTATAAAACTGAGTGGACTTTCTGAAATTCTGAAAGGAAAGGTGTATGCTTCATAAAAAATTGTTATTTCCTCTGAGTAAATTGAAAGTGATTTGGTGATGGAGTATTTTAATCTCTGAGGGGCATAAAGAAAATGAAAGCTGAGGAGTAGTTGACTGACATGGTTACAGAAAAAGTTAACACTAAACTTGTTAAACAAAATAAGCAGATAGGTAGGAATTTTTGACTCAAGCAAGATGGATTTGGGGTATATTGAAGATAACCATAGCAGAATAACCTACTGCAGAATTCTGAGGAATATACTGTAGAAGATAAATTCTCATCTGCTATGGGAAGTTGAAATCTAAAACTATTTTGAAAATACTTTTTTACAGTTAGGAATATGTGAACTGTCCATAGCAAAATCACTTAAGATTTAACAAGTCAAATAGGGCACTAAAATAATGAGAAAGAGAATGTTATTTGAAATGTTACTATGAGCGTTATATGATTAAATTCAACAGGTTTTTGAAAATGTAAGAATTATTCCAAATTATAAGCCTAAAACCCTATTTATAAAATTTGTTTCAGATTTTTTTTTCTTCTGAGGGGAGTAGGAAGAGGGTTTGTGTGATGCTCTAAAAAAAGGGAAGGTATATTGATATGATTTGGTTACATTGAAGTAGTTTTGATTCTAATGTTTTCTTTTAACTATTGTATCTTTATACCTCAAATCAATTTAACGAAAAGCAACTTTCTTCTTTATTGAGAGCAAACAATGAATTACCAAATTAAAGTAACAAAATTATTTATAACTCTGAACCCTAAATTAGATCCTTCAGTAATAGAGGATCTTTCCTTTAAAAGATGAAAACAAAAAATACATACATAGAAACATATGCAAAAGTCCTCTATAGGCAGCTTTCCTATTTCTCAATCTCAAATTCCATAATCCAGAAACTAGGTTAAATGGAAAAAACTGTTACATAAAAAGGGAATAACTTATCATAGTATTTATATTTTAAAACTTTTGTTCAAAATCTTCAGGGTACAATCCTTCTGAGTTTACACCTTGAACATAAGGAAAATCTGTATTAAAAAGAAATTACAAAGAACTATAGCAATTAGAAATGACTAGCAAACCTTGAGTCCCAGCCTATAATGTTTCTACTAAAATGCCAATTTTAAGTTCAGCTGTGGCATGCCATCAGCACTACTACTGTGATTTCCATTCACACTCCATTTTTCTAAAGACCACTTGATTCTCTCCACATCTCATTCCAAAAAATACAGGTTTGACTATAAATCTTAGCATGCCATTCAGTCACTACACACAATGGTACATTATTATGGTCAAATAAAATGGGTGAATGGAGTTCCAAATCCATGATTATTTTATTATTGCTAGTTAGACATTTGTAAGCCAAGATCACAGGGAGGGTAATCTAATCATATATTTAAAAGTTCCTACTGGAGGCTACTGTCAAAGAAGGGGTTGGATGTTTCCTTAGAATTAACAGCAATCCAAAATTTCCTAAGCACCATTTACTTTGCCCTCGCATTACCCTGCTTTAGAACATAGTAGATACAGATCAACTTCATTAGTTGTTTCTTAACAAAATATTCTGTCTCAAAATGTTTCATTTGGCTAAAATATATTTATGGGTCATTTCTGTATGAAAAACTTCTCCCTCAACCTCAACTTAACCATATTCTACATTAATTCAGCAAGTGTGTATTGAGCATTTATGTTCCACTTATAATATCACAAGCATTAAGCAAACCATACTTTCAATAAATAATCCAAACAAGAAATATTGATTAAGTAGTTTCATTTGGCATTGCAATTCCTTTTTCTTATACTTACAATTGGCAGTATGAAACCTGGGCTGAAATTGCATTACTTTATTGCTACACCCAGTTCTCTGAAAGATTATCCAAACAAGACCCCAAATTTGTATAATACAGCAATTTAACTTCTCAGGCCTTTTTCTTATTAATTGTAAATCACTTTACATAAATTTTATAGGAGTTTTCAAGGCTGTTAAATAAGCAGCTCAACTGAAGTGTTTTCTAAACCCTGTATATTTTTCATATAATGTTAAACTCTCATTGACCTTAATTGGAGGAAACAACTACATTCTTCACAAGAAAAGTGAAGACATGTTAACTTATCAACTTAATTTCTGCTGGTGCAACCACTGATGTGTAACGGGAGTACTTCAAGCAAAGAACAGGAAGCTGCAAATTGAGATGAGTAGAACTCTCTAATTTTGTATAAATTAAAGGTGACTGGATTCCCCCTAACTAAAAAAAAAAAAGGAAGATTGATACTTTTTATTAAAATGTTAATGCCTTGTCCAAGTAAAGTGTTGATGCTCCTTTTTTTCTAATTATTCTTCTCTGCCTAATTTAGTGACTTTTCCTAGCATAATGTCACAGTCAATTTAAAATTATTGATATGCTCAAATACATTAATGTTGTATTAATTGGTCTAAAATGCCCATCTTGGGGTGCTTGGGTGGCACAGTAGGTTGGGCATCCGACTCTTGGTTTTGGCTCAGGTTGTGATCTCAGGATTGTGAGATACAGCCCCTCATCAGGCTCTGAGATGAGCACAGAGTCACTAAAGTTTTTCTCTCCCTCTCCCTTTGCTCCTCCCTTCTTCACTTTCTCTCAAATAAATAAATAAATCTTTAAAAAATATAAAAATAAAATGCCCAGCTTAATTCAAAAATTTCAAAACAGGAATAACATCCTACATTTCCATTAATTAAAAAATGGGTAAATAAATGGAATACAAATAATGGAATTCCAAAAAAAATGGAATGTAAAACAGAAATTGACAAAGCATAATTATACGCCAACACAGATAAATCCCATATACACAATTTTTAACAAGTCAGACAGCTTTTATGATTCTATTCATATAGAGTTCAGAAGTAGATATACCTAATCTATGATTGCAAAAATAAAGACAATGGTTGTCCTTAAGAGGTAGGTACTGATGCCTTAGACAGTTCCTTAGAAACAGTTCCTCAGAAACCTGAGTTGGGACCGGTTTCTGAAAGATCCTAAAAATAAGGGAGGAAAAAAATTATTAAGTAGAAAATTGAAAGATAATTAAAGTGATACTTTAAGGATGATAAATCTGCAGTAAATATGGAACAAGTCAAAAAAGGGAGGGATTAGTTATGAGTCCACTGGAATAGTTCACTTGATATGAGAGTAGGTATTGAAGGAAAAGAATGTTGCGTATGAAAACTAGAGAAGGCTTGGTTACAAATATAAGGACAGAAGAAGAGGAAGAAAATAAATAAATTTTCTGTTTCACATCTGAGTTCTAGGGAGAACAGTGATATTATAGATAAGAAATCAGTAAGTGATGAAGCTCTGAATAGGATCTCTTTGAGAAAAGGAGATCTAAATATTCAAATCATAAATATGTCTCTTTAAATGGATCTGCCCTTAGAATAAACCTGAAAACAAAGAAAAATTAATCTATCTTCTAACAAAGAAGGGCTTCAAAAGTTTTCTCCTGATGTTCAAGTCTTTTCTAATTCCATTTTGTGATCAGAAGTATCAAGATTGCAATTAGTTATCTCTCCCTTCTCTACTGGCCAGTAAACTCCCTAGAGACCATCTTAATAACTCTGCTGCCTAGCACAAAATAAAAGCTCAATAAATGAAGATATTGCCTAAGACAAGTGTCATTCTCTAATTTCTTACCAAAGGAGGGAGGTTAAAACATTTGGGGTGCTGACAACTATCTAGAACCCTCTGGCACCCAGGGAAAAAGAGATCATTCTGTCCTTGCAGTTTTCTTTCTTTTTTAAAAGATTTTATTTATTTATTTGACAGAGAGAGAGAGAGAGAGAGAGAGAGAGAGAGAGAGAGAGATCACAAGCAGGCAGAGAGGCTGACAAAGAGAGAGGGGAGAGCAGGCTCCCTGCTGAGCAGAGACTCACAATCCCAGGACCCTGAGATCATGACCTGAGCTGAAGAAGAGGCTTAACCCAATGAGTCACCCAGGCACCCTGTCCCTGTAGTTTTTAATGGAGCCTTCAGAATAACCCCTGAGATACTTAAGACTTCCTTGCAGCCTTTCTCCTGTCTCCCTCAATTCATCTCTACTGGGTAACTTCAAACTGAACTCTTTATGAAGTTTCTAAAGTTATATGTGTGTGTGTGTGTGTGTGTGTGTGTGTGTGTGTGTGTGTGTGTGTATATACACATGTGTATATAGATATATACACACACATATATATATGCCATGCAAAATTTGCATGGCATAGTCCAAATTTGCTCTGAATAATACATGTAGTTGAAATACTTTCTTATATTTGATACCTGACTATCATTAATCAAAAACAGTATTCTGTCTCCTTCAAATTCACTTCTACATCATGAGTTGATCTGTGAGTTAACTCACTTCCCAGTAGTTCCAGAAATGAATAACGATTATTTTATCTTTGCATTCAGGAAAGTAATTCATGGGACTTTCACCTAAGGACAACTATGTAGAAATCCCACATATTTTCCATTTAAGAAAGTGACATAACTATAGATTTCCAGTGAGCTGAATTATGCAGCCCTGTGTTGCACAAAATAATGGGATATATTTAAGGGGTACACTATTTAATTTTTAAAACATATTTCTCAGTGGGCTGGGAATTCATTCCATAATTTATACTACCCTTCCCCTGCCCCCCTTTTTGCTTTCTGTCCTGTTAAAAGACTTCCTCCTAATCAAAATTTGACTTACTCCATTTCTTTTGCATGTACTCCTGCAATACAAGGAAGATAATCTTGTAGCACACATTTTGGTATAGGTGAATTTAAATGTCAGTTTTTCAGTGTGTGGATGTCAGGTGTGTATGTATTTGTGATTATTATATCGTCTTGATATATTAAATCCTTATCATTATATAATGACCATTGTCTATTGTTATCATTTTCAACTTTAAGTCTTATTTTGTCTAAGTATAGATAAAACTGTTTTTTGTTTGTTTGGTTTTGGTTTTTTGGTTCTCTGTGTGTGTGTTTTGTTTTCATTCGTTTATTTGGTTAGTTGGTTACCATTTGTTTGGAGCAACTTCTTTCACACTTTCACCCCATCACTTTGAGTCTATGTTTGTCTTTGGAGCTGAGATGAATCTCCTGAAGACAGCATATAGTTGAATCTTGTTTTTTAAACCATCCGGCCACTCTATGCCTATTGATTGGTGAATTCAATTTATTTACACTTAGGGTGATTATTGATATATGAGAACTTAGTATAGCCATTTTTTCTCTTGTTTTCTGGTTGTCTGATATTTTCTTTTTCTTTGTATATCCATTAACCCTTCTAGGTTGGAGGTTTTCTACAATGATCTGTTCAGTTTCCCCCTTTCTCATGTTTTGTGTCTTTAGGTTTTGCTTTTTGGTTACTATGAAGTTCATATAAAACCCCTAATAAATAGTCCTTTTCTGTTAATAGCAACTTATCTTCAATTGTCTATACAGGTTCTATCATTTTCCTTCTCCCCTTTTATATTTTCACTGTCACAAATTATCTCTTTTTATCCTGGTGTTATGGAATTTTAGTAGCATTAGTTATTTATAATTTTTTCTTTTAATCTTTATGCTATAGTTGATTAATACCCTATTCTGAAATTGAATTACAATTTTCTGATTCTGTTACCCTACTCTAAAGTTTAGTGTACCTCTGTCTTTTCATTTCAGCCAGAGAGTTCCTTTCAACACTTCTTGTGAAGCAGGTCTAGTGGTGGTACTCTACCTCTGCTTTTGTTTTCTGGGAAAACCTTTATTTCTCCTTCATAGCTGAAGGATAAATTTGCTGGGTAGTATATTCTTGGTTGGCAATTTTTATCTTGAATATGTCATGCCACTCTCTCCTAGCCTATAGCTTCTGCTAAGAAATCTGCTGATAATCTAATGGGAGTTCCTTTGTAGGTCACTCCCCTTTCCCTCACCGCCTCCTCCCCCCCCCCTTCAGGCTACCTTTAAGATTGTTTCTTTATCTTTGACTCTTGACAGTCTCATTATAATGTGTCTTGGAGAATGTCTTTTTGCATTGAGACAGTAAGGTAATTGATTAGTTTTGTGGACTTGTATGTCTAGTTCTTTATCCGGGTTTGGGAAAGCTATTATTTCTTTGAATAACCTCTCTGTCCACTTCTCCTGGCAAATATAAGTTTTTAACCTGGGTTTCATCAAAGTGTATATTTCTAAACCACAAAATAATACTTTTAGTGACATTCTGGTTTGAACTGTAGTCTAGTAACCTGATAAATTCAAGAGCTTGTCACATATCTATATCTGTATCTCATCTGTCTATCTATCTATCTATCTATCTATCTATCTGTCTGTCTATCTGTATCTATCATCTGTGTATGTATTGTCTGGAATTGTGTATGTCAACCTTCAGTTACCTGGGATCAACTTGATTTCACTGTGAACTTTATATTGGAAATATATGCTTTAGTATGACACAGTAACATTTGGAACTTAGAAATCCAGGACTGGCAATACTTTTCCAAAGCCTTGTATGAGGAATTATCAAGTTTCCCTATAGGCCACTTCTCTTAGGATAACTATCTAAATCAGAAGGAAATACCTAGTCAGAGCAATTTATCCTTATAATTATCTACTTTTAAATGATAGCCCTAGGGCAAATCTAGAGGGAGTGTCACTGCTTTTCCAAACATTTAATAATCACAACTTTATGACCTATCTATACTTTTACTGATCAAATATGTATTATACTCCTAAAATTTTTAAAGCTCTTTTGAGGAACTAAAAATACACATGTATCTCAGATGTATCTTTGCCTCTTTATTCCTTTCAAAAAACTTTAATAGAAGGAAAATTACTGGAGCACATGGGTAGCTCAGTTGGTTAAGTGTTTGACTCTTTATTTTGGCTCAGGTTATGATCTCAGGGTCATGAGGTTAAGCCCCATATTGGGTTCTGTGCTGGGTGTGGAGCCTGCTTAAGATTCTCTCTCTCGGTCTCCCTCTGCCCCTCCACCACCACTCACATATGTGTTCTCTCTCTCTCTAAAAAAACAAACTGATCATGTATTTAAAAATGAATAACAGGGCACCTGGGTGGCTCAGTGGGTTAAAGCCTCTGCCTTCGGCTCAGGTCATGATCTCAGGGTCCTGGGATCGAGGACCGCATCAGGCTCTCTGCTCAGCAGGGAGCCTGCTTCCTCCATTCTCTCTGCCTACTTGTAATCTCTCTGTCAAATAAATAAATAAAAATCTTAAATAAATAAATAAGAATAACAGTAATTTCTTCATTGAATGCATTTTAAATCATGGTAAAATGCAATGTGAAATTTAACCATTTCTGAGTGTACTATTGAGCAGTGTTAAGTACACTCATATTGTTAAAGCAGGTACCTCCAGAAATCTTATATAACTGAATTTCTATACCTTTAAAACAATGATTCCCCATTCTCCTCACCCCTAGCTTCTGGAAACTACCATTCTACTTTTTAATTATAAATTTGACTCCTCTAGGTATCTCACAGAATTGGAATTAAACAATATTTATCTTTTTCAACTGGCTTATTTCACTTAGCACAATGTCTTCAACATTCACCCATGTTGTAGCATGCATCAAACCAAACATAATTTCTGCTAGCATTTTATTTCCTTCCAGTCATATTTATATACATTTTACATTTTTTCACATAAAGATTTTGCTTTCTGCTTTATTTACTTAACCCAAGAGGTATTTTCTTTCTTTTCTTTTTCTTTTTAAAGATTTTATTTATTTATTTGACACAGAGAGAGAGAGATTACAAGTAGGCAGAGAGGCAGGCAGAGAGACAGGGAGAGGAGGAAGCAGGCTCCCTGCTGAGCAGAGAGCCCGATGCGGGCCTCGATCCCAGGACGCTGAGATCATGACCTGAGCCGAAAGCAGAGGCTTTAACCCACTGAGCCACCCAGGCGCCCCGAAGAGGTATTTTCTTATGTTTAAAAATGTCTTGGGGAGCATGAGAAGTTCTCTTGAAGCTAAGAAAGACTTGGAAGTATGATTTTAAATAATTTTATACATATTTTTACAATGTGAGCTTGCTAATCCCCCCCCATTTTCTCCTTGTTTGCCTATTTATTTTGAATCCAGATTCAATCTATAACTTTAAATTGGGGAGATAAATTTGTACATATGTTACCATAAATAAGTTTTTCCCCACATGTTTTTCCCTTGACGCATTATTTTATTAAAAAATGACTTGCAAGCCTATGCTATGTGTCAGGTACTTGCAAGGTACTATAGATACAATGCTAGGAAACAATATAAAATACAAAGTTCCTTCTCTCACTGAGATGAGTTTTGTAGGGAAGACAGATAAATCAAATAGCTATTTGAACATATCTAAAAGTGCAGTTATGGCAAGGGCTACAGGTAAATGCAAATTAAGCTATGAGACCACAGAGGAGTAATAGCAATCATAAAGATCGTAAAAAGCTTCTCTGAAGGAATGAAACTTGAGTAGATATTTAAAGAATGAGTAGGAGTTAATGAAATTAAAAGAATAAGGAAGAATATTTCAAGTAGAGGAAATGGCATGTGAAGACCTTTGGTGAAAAGAAGTAGAGGAGTGAAAAGAAATGAAAGTAGATTGGCATGTCAAGTGTCCAGAAAATGTGGTATGAAGACTGAAGAGGTAAGAAGAGCCCAAACACACTGCAGGCTCTTAGGCCATAGAAAGTCACTCATGTGTTTTAGGTAAAGGGTTTCAATTTTAAATTTTATGCTAAGGGATGCTCACACTGGTGAAGGAGCAGAGAATGGATTGGAGGACATCCGCCATGAATGCAGAAAGTCTGGTTAGAAAACTAATTTTATAGTCCAAAGAAGTGATGGGCACCTCTACTGATGGTGGTAGTAATATGGAGAAAAGTGGATGGAGATAAAGATTTGTAATCCATACAACTAGATGGATGGTGGGGGAGAGGGAAGTGCCAAGACTCTTTCTTTGGATTCTGGGTTGCACAACTGATTAGATGGTGGTACTGTTTGAGAGGACTTAGAGTAGATTTATGGGGAGGAAGATCATTGGTTTAGTATGGGACATGTTGAGTTTTAGCTGTCTTTGAGACATCCAGTAAGAGATGGCCAAAAAGGCAATTGATTATGAAGGTCTAAAGCTCAGATTTAAGTTGTTATCTTAACAATTACTGGTTTTGTTTTCTTATTGCTTTTATGACTATGCTGTTTTGCCATGTAGAATATGTCGTTTATATTATCATTTACAATGATTTAGAGCAGTGATTAAGAACGTTTTCTTATATTATCATTTATAACGATTTAGAGCAGTGAATAGGACACTTTTTCTAAAAGGACCAGATAATAAATACTTTAGGCTTTTGGGATATATAGTTGCTGTGCAAGTACTCAAATCTGTCCTTGCAGCAGCAAAAACATAGATAGCATGCAAATGAATGGGAATGACTGTGCTCCAATAAAACCTTATTTATAAAAACCTGCTGCCAGTGTTGAGCTGTAGTTTGCTCATCTTTATTTAGAAAAGTTACCACATTGTGGGGCACCTGAATGGCTCAGTCAGTTAAGCATCTGACTCTTGATATCATGATCTCAGGGTTGTGGGACTGAGCCCCAAGTTAGGCTCAATGGTGAGTGGGAAGTATGCTTCTTTCCCTCCCTCTTTTTTTCCTTCTGCCTGTATCCCTGCTCCTGCTTACTTTCTCTTGCTCTCTATAATAAATAAATAAATCTTAAAAAACATCATCACACTTTATTTCAGACACCTGCATTTATGTTAACATTTCTAACTACATTCCAGTTTATAATTCTCCAAGTGTGGTTCTTAAACCAGCAGTCTCACCTTCTTATTATTTGACATACAAATTTTCCAGCTTATCCAGACTTACTGAAACAGTGCTCTGGGTATGGAACCCAGCAATCTGTGTTTTAAAGAGCTCTCTAAGTGAAGCTGATGCAGCTAAAATGTTGAGACCCACTGCATTAGGACAATGGTTTTCAACTCTGGCACACAATAGAATTACCTGGCAATTAAAAAAAAAATTCTTATTTCAGAACACTACCTAGAATAATGAAGTCAGTACCTGGGGATGAAGACCAACAATTATCAGTATATTTAGAATGTTCTCAGGTGATTCTCATATACTGCCAGTATTTAAGAGCCATCAATTTCATATGAATATCCTAGACTACATTGAAAGTGATCAATTTCTCCTGAAATTTAAGTTAATTTCAATAACAATGCACCTAAACTCACTCAATATCAGGGAATCAAAGTTTAAATGGAAATAGACTTAACCTAATTTGGCAATTATATATAAAATCATTTCATGGAAAATGGCTTAGTCTGAATAGATTTTAAGAAGTTAAGACTAATCTTTAAGCCAGCTTATGATTTGTTTTTGCTTTGTTTTGTTTCATTTTAAATAAAAATTCTATAAATTCCTTCAAATTCTGGCAAATTTGGGAGAAGAAACTTAAAGGAAAATTTACCTCCTAAGTTATATGAAATTTATTAGGAGGTGATTTTTTAAAAACTTAATCTTAAGAAAACACTGGATTGTAAAATATATAAATTATATAATTTGTTTTCAAAATATATAAATTATATACTTTGTTTCATCTCACAAAATCATGCATATATATATATATAGCTACAGAATTTGACTTCAAAAAATGTGTATGTATAGTCATTATCTACGATTTTATAACATATGTGATTCAACTATATAATGCTATCATTCACATTTACTGATGCTTAATTAAAAATGACTGCAATAGTAGAGACTTAGCATTCATTTTACTTAAATTGACTACTTTAGAAAAAAATGCTACAAGTTCCAATGGTAGTCATCTTGTTTCCTCAAACTTAAGAAATGAAAAACTCTCGAAAAAAAAAAAAAGAAATGAAAACTCTCAGCATATTTGTAGCAAGTAAGATGCTGAACACACATGTTCCACATGGATCCAGTCATTTCACTCGCTTGAATGCAAAACTTTAACTTTTTATTTGGTATTTTGATATTAGTAATGAGTTTCAACATATGTCATATTATTTAGAACACATTCCAAACTCTTTTTTTTCTGAAAGGAAATTAGAGACTTTAATTAAAAATTCTATTGATTTTTATCAGAAAAAGATTTCAGATCTGTAGCAATTTCCACGTCAAAGTGGCTGTAAGTGTTGTTATTAGTTCCATTTGAAAATTATGCTGCAATGATAATGGTTTGTGGTAATTATTTAGAATTCACAGATTACCAGATTCTTTTCGGCTTTAATATTTATTTATCTCAACTGTGTTTAAGGCATTTGTGGAACATTGCAGACAACCAGTGAAATATTTGTGAAACACTGAATAGATAAATGGTCAAAGTGCACCAACCTGTAATAAGCCTAGGGGCATGTTGGAGGAAATGGATTAATAAAACTCTTCAGATGAGTTGCATCATCTGTACCCAGACCAAGGGGGAAGTATTAAAGGACAAACAAGTTTCTCTGCTAGAATCAAGGATATTATCAAAGTAAGATTCTTGTTAAAATCATTTGGATCATGTAAAATTCAGGGCATAAAGGACCCCATATAAACTTTCCATCCTGATCAATTTTACTTTGGTTTCTCTAGGCATGACAAGTACATGACAACTCTTTGGGTTAGTCATTTGGCATAATTTGTAGCTATACAACCTAAATACTCATCCCTTTTTTTAAAAAACAGATACTAAAATTGCAGACACAGTTTCTACTCATATTTCTACCACCCACTATTATTGTTGGACAACTTAAATAGTGTGAAAAGACTGTGAGGGGGTGTCATGGAAAAAAAAACAAAACACGGTCATGCAATACTTTCTTTCTTCCTTCATGTTTTTGTAGAAATCTCTAACAGTGATTTTTTTTAAGCCAGAAAATAATTTACATAAAGCGCAGGCACCTCAACTTTATTTTTAATTTAATTTGGTGCCACATCTGTGATTCAAAAAGTATAGTATACCTCAAAACCACATACTGATTCGGGTCTGGACTAGTGTCTAATAACGTACATTTCTAACAAGTTGTCAGGCAAAGTCAATGCAGCTTTCAGATCGCCCTTTAAGCATCACAAACATATAGCATCAATAAGCAAGGAATAGCCCAGTTAACTTTACTTACTAGGAGAAAGTTTACAATGATTTTATTTAAGAATGTAACTAATCTAAGGTCATGGAACCTGAGTTTTAGTCTTGGGTGTGAGAAACTGAACATACAAATAAAAAAACTCTTTGTAGCAAACAGCTCAGAAAACCAAACCGTGACTTCTGCAGTAACTAGTTCAGGATGCCAAAGCACAACCTCTGAAATAAGCACCAGAATGCTTAGGACCTGGACAATGACTGCCAGCTTCCTTTTTTTTTTTTTTTTTTTGCCCCTACTTGCAACTAATGACCAACAGAAAAATCTAAGTATGTTCCCTAAACTGATCATATAAGACAACTTGCTTCTAGTTAGCCTACCTCCAGGTTCCCCCATATTAGCAACAGGCAATCAGAGGATGCCTAAAGCCCTTCTTTTTCTTCAAAAGAAAGTCTGCTCATTTCCCTTCTTACTTTTGAGTCTGCCAAACATGAGTGATGACAGCTAATTTCCTTGATAATAGCAAGATCTGAATAAATAACCTCCCTTTATTTTCATTTGTGTGGTCCTTGTTTATTTCTAAAGTTCCATCAATTACTAGCTGTTGGACTTTTGTAACTTTAATTCTCTATGTGTCTTCATATATAAAACTTAGTAATTATATTCATAAATGATTGCAATTCTATTCATTTTAAATTCTATTTGTCAGATTCATAGAGGATCAGTAAAAACAATATTCCTTATTGTAATATATCTGTGTTTTTGTAAGGTTATTTTGAAAATATAAAATCTATGAGGAAAACATAAAACTTACATGATAAATTCTCCCTTGATATCTATGAAATCTGTGCCAAGACACTTAATAAACTTGTAAACACTCTTTTACAAAACAAAACTCACCAAACCAAAGTTGTTTCTATTTCTAAATAGCTGCTGAGAAACTCATAACTATTACTATTTCTGTATTTCTTTTAAAGATTTTATTTATTTGAGAGTGAGTGAGTGAGAGAGAGAGCATGAGAGGGGGGAGGGTCAGAGGGAGAAGCAAACTCCCTGCTGAGTGGGTAGCCTGATGTGGGGCTCGGTCCTGGACTGCAGGATCATGACCCAAGCCGAAGGCAGATGCTTAAGTGACTAAGCCACCCAGGTGCCCCACTATTTATATAATCTTTAAAGCAGATTTTTTTCTCTTTAAGTTGTTTTGTCAGTGTCATTATTTGATAAGCTAACCCAAATTACTTTTTTTTTTAAAGATTTTTAATTTATTTGACACAGAGAGAGAAAAAGCAGGGGGAACTTCAGGCAGAGGGGGAGGAGAAGCAGACCCCCCACAGAGCAGGGAGCCCGATGGGGCTCAATCCTAGGACTCAATCCAGTATTGAGAACTCAATCCAGGACTGAGGGCTCAATCCAGGATCATGACCTGAGCCGAAGGCAGATGCTTAACTGGATGAGTCACCCAGGAACCCCTACCTCAAATTACTCTTGAGACTAGCAAAGTAGAAACCAAGGCATGTATAGATATGCATGTTCAAACATACATACTATATATATATATATATATATATATATATATATATATATAATTTTTTAAAGGATTTTAGTTACAAAAAATACATGTTAAAAGATATATAGACGAGAGTAAAGTCCTCTTGGACTACTACCCCAAATCAAATTTCCATATCCTTTCCAATATTAGTTTGATGTATACATTTTCTACATCTTTTCTATAAACTTACAAACATACCAGTACTGTTGAGGCCTTTTCACTGATATAACTCATTTGTTCCTCAGGAAAATATGTTTGTCTTGATATTTTGTTCTTTTCTAATTATTATTTTCAATAATAAGCCTATCGTTTACTGAGTTTTTTTTTAACTCAAGTTTATAAATTATCTAATTTTAAATAGCCAAATATTTGAAAACTCTAGTTAAGAAGTATCACTAATCCAGACCTCTATGGAAATACTGCTGTGCTACAGACAAGTTTTGGCCCAACTGATCTGATAGTTTTTCCAAATAACCAAATATGATATAAAGACTGATTTTTGCCATATTGGGACACCAGAGAAATTGTTCAGAATAATGCCTATCAGAGGAGCATGAGGGACCAAAAGTGGTGATTGATTTTTGTACAAATTACCTTGAGTCATTCACTCAGCAAAACATGTATAAAAATAATCGCTGCATTTATTAGTGTTTATTCCTTGCTTTCTAGGTACTGATTAATTTAATCTTTCTATCAACCTCATTTTATAGATGAGTCAATTGAGATCTAGAGAAATTGAGTGAACTCACAAGCTTACACAGCTGGTGATCAGCAGAAGGAATGTTACACAAAATATCCACATTCATAAACTGAACTCTTCTATATGCTACTGCTTCTCAGAGAAGATAAATATACTTCTCAAAATGAATACCAATAAGAAAAATGAAAATCCACGTAAGAAATACTGAGACTAGCAGTGAGAATCTTCACCTTTGTTCCAGGAAACCACTATTCTCGTGTGGTTGGGGAACATCACCCTTCTCAGTAGCTTTGCAATGGATTTTAGGTCATATTTCCATAGTTAACAGGACAGCAGTTTCCTCCTCCTTTCCCCTGACTTTGTAATATAGACTGGCAGCTGTAGGGTTTCAAAAAAGCATTCTTTTTAAATCTGACTCATAAAATACATGGTAATCTGCATGAAAATGAGCAGGACTGAATATGGAACACTCTTAGGCAAAAGATGGCAGGCATAACTGAAAAAGTCCTCTCAAAGCAGTGTGAATTTAACATTTAATTTTCTTATTAGCTCCAGAAGGGCAGGCTGATTTTCCACAGGTGTAAGCAATATACGTAATTAATGCCACACCTCAGGTCTCTTAAAAAACTCAGTGGCCCACATTAACTGTACACATGCTAGGCTGAAGTTGGATCATATCTGATATTCAGTTTTGATGTTGCAATTATGAGTGATGTGATTCATATATGCATTTGAAAGATGTTATCATTTCCTTTTGCTTTTAAAAGCAGCTTTAGAAAGTCAACATAGCATTCTCTTGGGAAAAAAGAAAAGCTCTCATTAATCCATGAACAGGAATCATGTAGACTGTTAAAGCTGCAGTGAATGTGAATAAAATTGGGCTGAATAATGACATTTAAAGTAAAACAGAAAGATTATAATTTATTTGCCATTGCTGAGCACTGAATGAACAGTTAAATTGCAGTTATTTGGAACACAGGGCTTTTCAAAAACAATTGTTTGGCATCGAAACAATTTCCAGACTTGAATTATGTGCATCAAAGATATTTCCTAACTATTTCCTATACAAAGAATGGATTCAAGCCACAGTTGTTCAGAAGGCAAAAGGGCTGCTGACTGCCAAGTTAAATTTTCAACATTGTGGTAAATAGAACAAGAGACCCAAATGGAATTCACCTGAGTTTTAGTGACCTTGCAGAAGAGCTTTTTACAACTTTGAACATTATATTATTTCTCTCTTCTTAATACTTTCTCCATATTATTTTATAAACTCTGACTTCTGCAAAATGATATGACAAAATTCAGTAGGAAAACAAACAAATCCTGATTCCAGGAGTTTGGTCTGAAATCAACAGAAACCCACATGGTTTACTTTCTGATTATTATTTTTTTTAAAGATCTTATTTATTTATTTGACAGAGAGGTAGAGAGCACAAGTAGGCAGAGTGACAGGCAGAGGGAGAGGGAGAAGCAGGCTCTCAGCAGAGCAGGGAGCCCGATGCAGGACTCGATCCCAGGACCCTGGGATCATTCTGATTATCTTTAAGGAGAACTCTCTCCTTTGTTCAAATAGGGTTCTAAAAAGAGTCATTGTTATTGGCTAGGTCAATGGTAAAGTAAAGCCTTGTAATTCCACTAACTCCTGTAAACTATGTCTTTGCAGATAAGGATATGCTGATGATATTACTGAACAGTCAACTGGGAATAGTTTTCTATTACTGGAAACAGATTAGTATTGTTCCATCTAAATGTGAACAAGAGGAAATAATTACAAAATAGCTGATTGGGGCATGGTGAGTTCTATGACTACAAAATAGGAATTGAACCACATGAGGATGAAAACTTCAGTTTTTTTTCTCACATCTGGGTCACTCTAAGTAAGCTAGTCAGTACAAATAACCACTAAAATGCCAAACTACATCTACGTAAGGCCTTTACTTCGATGATGTTATTTATATCATCTCCATTTTTTTACTCATAATAAGATAATTATATGGTATTAATCCCTTTATCAGAAATTCACTGATTTATGTGTTCATTCAAAAAATATTTATGGAGACAATTTTTGTGTGCCAGTAGCTGTTCTGTATGCTAGCAATAAAGAAATAAGACAATTACATGTGCTAAAAGGAAAAATGACACAGAGTATTAGGGGAAATAGTGATGTGAGTGGGGCTTTTTAGATTATTGTCAGGGAAGTCTTTTCTGAAGAAGCCACATGAATATTGTGATTCTTCAATAGAAAATATACTCCATATAGAAGGAAAAATAAGTTTAAAGTAGTTGACAAGCTCATCTATTTGGAAGAATTAAAAGAATAAAGTACATAGGATATAGTATGAGAAGGTAAAAAGAGAGGCGATTAAGTTGTACAGGTTTTCTGGGGCAAGATTTTAAATGACACTGTGAATTTTGGGAAGAAGTTTGGATTGTATCCTAAGAATGGGAAGGCACTTAGAGGTGTGACATGACTTATATATTCAAAACATTACTCTGATTGCTGTTTACAGAATAGACTTTGGAGTGGGGAGATAAGCATGAAAGCAATGTTACCAATTAGGAGGCAAATAAAGTCCAGACTTCTCTTCTGATTCTATTTTCTTTAGTGAAGTGAAAGCAAAACATAAGGTCACTGGGGGAGGCATGAGGGGTTGTTGGAGGTATAAGGGAAAGAGGGAAAGGTATGATGTAGCCATCTGGGAAAGTGGGAGGGTGAGCTGACCATGTAACAGTATTACTTTTATATTATGCTGAGGGGGTTTAAGAATAGAGGCTATGAGAGATGGAGTCAGTTCATACAACTCATTCAGTAGTGGAGAAAAACAGAAACAAACCATAGCAAATTAGGTCTAAGCTGATAAACCAGCTTAAGAATAATCTAAAGAACTATTTTACTTAAACTTTGTCTCTAGAATTACTCTTTCATATTGCCTCTTCTTTCCTCTCTTTCTCTCTGAGGTAACAATGAAGAATGTAGGTTTAAGCCTTACCTTGCTATATGGGGAAGGGGGAGCCCTAGCTCTTTCCTGTAGTGGGTTGATGGCTACTGAGGTGCCATCTGTCTTTTTGAGTGCATTGAGGGTAGTCAGTCCTGGGTGCTTAGACCTGTCCAGAGGGTCCTGGTGAAATATTCCTCATACTCAGAGGTCTATCTATTTGCCTCCCGGTCAGGGATCTGGTGGTCCACAGTTCCTGGGAAAGACCCTACATTCTCTCACCAGGGTTCAAGAGAACACAAGAAGAACCTATTTCTCAGTCTCATGATAGGCTGAGCCAGGAATCCTGCCGCAAGCCCGTTTATCAGGTGGCCTTCCACAAAAATTTCAATTCCATTGCTTCTGAGATGTTTTTGTCAGGGTACATTTACGAAAGCTGGGGGTCTCAAAGAATATGCATCTTCCCAACACTATGTCTGAAAAAGCACCCAACTATCTTCAATTAACTGTGACTCATTTTTATTTATGTAAATTTTTCTAAACTCCTTTCTCCCACAGTGCAATCTCAGGAAGAGTGATGGAGGTGAGGGATTAGAGTCGATGGCAAGAACACTGACATTTTATTTAGTCATTCTCCTACTGACCTCAAGTAAAACAAAAAAATCTTAGTCCAAAAGACTGGTCCCTTGAAATGTTAATGGAACTACAAAATTTTAGAAGCTCTTATTTTTATCTAAACAAACGAACAATAAAAGTAACTTTCAAGACTTGTTAAAGATAGTTAACAAATCTGCTGTGAACTCTGAGCTAGTCAGTAGCCTCTTTGTTTCATGGGACATAAGGCTTGGAGATGGAAATAACCAGAACTTGAGATTTCAGTAGGAAACAAAAATGCATTTTTTTAAAATCCCTGAGATGATATCCTTCCTGCAAAGATATAAAAATTTAGACTCTTCCCCCACCTAAATGGTAAAATAAGGAGGAAGCTGTGAAATACCTTCTATTTCCTAGAATACTTAACTACACACACACACACACACACACATACATATAGTGTATACACACACACACTATACACACACGTACACACACACGCACACATTTTTTTTACTTGCTGGGCAGAAAAAGCTTTTTTTAATTATTCACAGTTGCTGATTGAATAAGTATTTGGAATTTACATACTCGTGGCCAAAATAGAAATAGGAAGAACTGAGTGTTCTGTAAAGCAGACTCAAAGGTTCAAATATATTTCAAAAATAAAAATGCATAATGCAGCATTAAATGAAAGACCATGTAGTATAGCAGCCCAGCCTTCTGAATCAACTTTTCATATTCTATTCCTGTAGATGATTAGCTCCATAAATTTCAGCAAGTTGCTTCACATTTTTGGCATTAGTTGGTAGGACTCTGAGAGCCCACAGAGATGTTATGAAGATTAAATGAGATAAATGGAAGCTGCTGTCACCAGTGCTGCTGTTGTTGTCATTATTATTATTTTACTTAAAAAAATGAATCTACTATCCAAGATACTGCAATTTAATATTATAAATAAAACATTTAGTCAATAAATTAATCTTTTATACAATGTCCATTACATGAGATATAAGAGATCAAGGGGAAGAACTCTCAAAGTTATGATAAAAGATACAGTTTGATCAGAGACAATAATAGTAATAAATAATTCTCAATGTGCTTATACAGAACCAGTAAAAACCTTTCACAGGGGTCTATAAACTGATTTCAAACCCATAAGGTTGTCAAACATACTCTTTCTCATAAAAGGAAGAAGAGTACTCAAGACAAAAGCTGCCATTTCCTAGCAACATCCAGGCTTCATGTCTCACCTGCAGCCCATTTGTTTTCTTAGATAAAAAGACAGGGAACTACTACTTTTAGGCAAGTAAAATATTATTGGCCAGAAATGTTACCATGTGATTATCCTTGTGTATGAGGGCTGTGATTATGTGGCATACCCGTACTGACTCTACTTCCTCATTACTGTAAACCCCAATCCTGTCTGATTTGGATCTTTATCAGTAAGTCCCACCAGCACCAAAAGCCTATCTTACAAGTATCTTCTTCCTGAATTCACATAGCTTTCATCTTGGTATTTAGCCATGTCCTGGAAGATATTTTTGTTCCATAGGAATGTGTTCTGTTATTCCACTTACATAGGAATGTTATCTTTTAGTCATCTCTTTCAGAGTGTATGACTAAGAGCTGAGTACCTAGAATAATCCAAATATATTTCATTGAATGGACTTTACTGAAACATTATTCATATCCTTATAATCTACACATGATTGGAACACCATCTAAATTTTCCAAATTAATATTATACCCATAAGAAGAAGTTAAGAAGAGAGTCCACTGCAGAAAACCCAAGTTTTGTTTTGTTTCATTTTGAGTTCTTTCTTTGCCTCTGTAAGAGTTCCAAACATAATTAATTTATGAGCACTAGGCTTGGGGTTTGATTATTTTAAAGCAAATCAGCAATATGTCTGCACTGAAACCACAGCTGCTGTAGCTATGCATTTGCATCTGGACTCATTGTCTTATCCAAACCAAATTTGCTGCACCATCAGGCTCATTTGAAATCTCAGTTCTGTGGGTGTTGGTACTCAAATTCAAGTCACTTGAATAATCTAAGCATTACCAAAAAAAAAAAAATAAGAGAGAGAGAGAGAGAGAAAGAGAGAGAGATATTTAGAGAAACAAAACTCCTTTACATGTATCTATGTAACCCACAATAAGGTAAACACATAATTGTTATTCTATGACAAGTATAAGTATGTTTTGTTCATTTATTTACATTAAAAATGTAATTGCCAAGGTGATTATCTTTCCTATGCCGATTATTGCTATGTTACTATGTTTCAGAGAACCTCAGGCTTAAATTAGTTTATTTCGCATGGTTACTCTATTTTTATATTTACATTCAACAATGAGTTAAACATAAAACATTGTATTTTCACATTATGAACACTTAATATACTAACAGATGTTCTTGAAATATGAAGTAAAGAGATATAAAGAAAAGGTACACACAAATACACACACATACACACACACACAAACTGCTTATATTCTCCTAGTATAATAGTGGATCAGATGAAATATATTGTAATTTCCCTTAAATATGCCCCAAGTCATCATACCTCTCTTCAGCTGCACACAGTATTCCCTGCTGGTATGTTTGCAAAGAGCAAAGTAAGACTATTCTCAATCAAAAATCAGTGAGTATTACTGTCTTCATTTGTGCATAGCATATATTAATAGAAATATTAACACGTGAAAACAATATTGGCAAACTAGAACACATCTAAAGGAGACCAGACAGGGTAAGGAGCTGATGGAAAGTGGTGAGGCCTGAGCATTGTTTTCCAAGGAAAGAGAAGACTCAGTAGGGACTTGATAGCTAACTTCATATATTTGAAGGTTGTGCAAAAAAATAATTTATCTGGTTTTATCTGAACTCTGAAGGAAAATCTAAAACAAACAGGTGTTAGAATAAAGCAGTCGGTAAAAATAATAAATGTCTTTTTAAACAACTGGAGCTGAATGATAATACAATATATGAAAGACACGAATTTCTTGTCATTGATGGCATTCAAATTTGGACTTTAGAAATAATATTGTGGAGTATATCAAAACACCCTAATGGGGAGCTGAGCAACATCTTCCCCAATGCTGTCTCATGTGACCTTGAGATCTGCTTATTTAGGATGGAGCCATTTATCCTTTTTGGTAATAGCACCAAATAGTGTACTCACCTAGAGTAGCATTAATATTTTAACCAAAACATATTTAATGATCAATTATTCCATTTGGTCTGGAATAGAACACGTTTACATCTATTCTTCCAGCATAATTAATAGTGCCCAACTTCAGTTTAAATACTGTTATATTTTGAACAAAAAACCCCCACATGGTTATAGTAACTATGTTGGCAATTCTTTCAAAAGGTTTAAAACACCAGAATTAAAAAAATAGAATATGTACTTCTTTTAAATCCTCTAATATCTATTAAGTTAATAAACGATGGATATATTTTTAACACAACAAAGTAACCAATAATGCCATTAATATAAAAATAAAATACCATAAATTTTCATAGTGCTATTTAAGGGAAGTAATGATACCGAAGTTCTTTTCAAATATCAAGGTATAATTTATTTCTTTAAAAATGTAATGTACCAAACCATAAGAGACTCCTAATCTCACAAAACAAACTGAGGGTTACTGGGGGGTAGGAGGGTAGGGATAGGGTGGATGGGTTATGGACATTGGGGAGGGTTTGTGCTTTGGTGAGTGCTGTGAAAGGTGAAAGCCTGATGATTCACAGACCTGTACCCCTGAGGCAAATAATAATAAAAAAAATTAAAAAATTTAATGCACCTAAACTTATCTAGAAAATGCTCAGGAAAAAAGAAAAAATAGGTAATTTTCACTTCTAAAATGAACAAAACTGGAAAATACTTCAGGGAATTGCCCTGTAAAATATGGTCTAGAAATAACTTTTAGATAAATGTATAGAAAAACGGACACTTTTTTGTCCAAGAGTTTCCATTTTTATCATGCTGCTTCAGGCTTTAAGATTTATCTAGTCTCTACACCAGATGTACTTAGAAACAGCTGACTAAATAATACTCACTTCTAATCTAACAGCTTCTTTCATTTCCCTATGGTATAATTTTAGCATTAATAATGTAGAAGAAAGTTGAAATTTGATTAAGGAAGCATGGCTGACTGAAGTATCAATTGGCAAAACAAACCATGGAGTCATTTGATGATATTAAAAGTGGAATAAGCTTAACTGAGTAAAATTTAGAAAGGTATTTTTAAAGTAATAATAAAAATGATTTTATTCTACATAAGATTTCTGATACCATAATATTAGATAGGTGAAGTTTCATTTATATGATATCTGATGCATACCCCTTCAAGACATTGTATTTCTCCTTATGAAAAACTATAATAATGATGAACAAGAAGATCTACCTTCTTTAAAAGGTCTTCAAGGAATAATTGTATCAATTCCATTCATTCTTTGATTTAGTTATTTAACAATATTTACTGTTTGTCCTCCATGTGCCTGGCAGTGTTCTAAATAAAGCAATAGCTGAATAACCTGTGCCATGAAATATTGTAAGTAATGTACGTAACATTAACTCTTCCAATCCCTATAACAATGCTGGAGAGAAAATTCCAAGCTGGGATTTGATTTGGATAGTGTGGGTCTAAATTCTAAACTGTTAATTTTTTCTTCATAGCTAAAGTTTTATAGAAATGGCCACAATTTTGAGTACTAGATTAGCTTCTCTTAAAATTTCATATATGGCTATATCACTTCCTCAAATATTTTATTTTCTTCAGTAAAGGCTGTGGCTAAGGTTGTTTTGCAGTTATATTGTTTATTGCTAGTTTCTTTGTGTAACCTGAAAATATTTGGTTATATTTATAGTGAAAAAATAAAATGCTACATTAAAGTGCCTATAGATTAGTATGTGAAATATTCTGTGAGTACATAATATATAAGAAGGGAATCTTTATCAAGGGTAAGAAAAAATTCTAAGAGTTAGAATGATAGAGCAAAAAAAAAAGTATTGAAAATATAAGTACTGTAATGAGCTGCCTAAATATCACTATGTATCTACCATGTAATACTTGTTCACCATATCCAACAGTAATCAAATTTTGCCAATTAATCATATCTAAAAACCTAATCAAAATCACAGCTAATTACGATTCCATTACCTGAAAAGTGATATTACGATGAAATGAGCTTTTTTTTTTCAGAATTTTTTTTTTAAGATTTTATTTATTTATTTGACACAGAGAGAGGGAGAGCAGATCACAAGTAGGCAGAGAGGCAGGCAGAGAGAGAGGAGGAAGCAGGCTCCCTGCCGAGCAGGGAGCCCCATGCGGGCCTCAATCCCAGGACCCTGAGATCATGACCTGAGCTGAAGGCAGAGGCTTTAACCCACTGAGCCACCCAGGCGCCCATGAAATGAGCTTTAACAAGAGAATATAGTTGTCATGTTGAACCTATTGTATTGAGGACTATTGTATCTGCATATGGAATTACTGATGAAGCCCTAAATAAAAATGTGATCAGTTCATCACACAAACACATCACAGTCTGAGATATACATTAGTGAAGCTTTATTGTGATGAATGAAGTTGGCAGAGTAGTTATAGGTAGCAAAGTATAATTGCACAAACCAGATCTAAAATATACATTCTATAATAGTAATCCTATTTCAGGAGGGACAGAGACAAAAGCAAATGAATAGGGCAGGGAGAACACATAAAACCACAACATATCAGTGTTGGTTAAAATAACAAAATTCCCAGAGGTCATAATATCTATATTCAAATAATGAAATTATGTATACATATTATATAATACTATAAACATATATGTACCTCTCATATATTTTATAATTACATACTTATTATTTTATATTTATAATTTATACAAATTTATATATATTTATATATAATACATTTATTATATATAAATATATTATATATTTATTATATATTCATATATGTCATATATAATTATATATGACACTATAATTTATATATTATCATATATAATGAAGAGTTTATATTTATTAGATATATTTACATATTATATATAATAAATATATAATTATATTATATATAAAATATATGAGAAATACAATAAGAATTTAACACTTACTTTTTTTAAAGATTTTTATTTATTTATTTGACACAGAGAGAGAGAGATCTCAAGTAGGCAGAGAGGCAGGCAGAGATAGGAGGAAGCAGGCTCCCTGCTGAGTAGAGAGCCTGATGCGGGACTTGATCCCAGGACCCTGAGATCATGACCTGAGCCGAAGGCAGAGGCTTTAACCCACTGAGTCACCCAGGTGCCTCAAGAATTTAACACTCTAAAAAACAAATTCTTAATCTTTCAATTTCCTGAAATTGTTATTGGTTGCTTCAAAATAAGGGGGATTCCCAATATTAAAGATATCTAACTTTAATTATCCCTTGGTTGGCTATGTAATAGACTGAAGCATTACATGAGCAGGTGAAATATAGGACCCACATGATTCATTTTACAAATAAATTCCATCATGGTTGAGCCAGTGAAAATGGAGGAGGTCTCCAGTAGGGCCTAGATTGAATGAGACAAAGGGGACTAAGTCCTAATCTTAAAAATAGCAAAGAAAAAACCAAATACAAGTTCTCTATTTAAAGGCATAAATGGGGGGAAAGAAACATATTAAAAAGATGAGGGAAAAATAAACATATGGAGGTAAATTCAGGAAAATGGAGCTCACCAAAAGTCAAGGTACGAGAGAATTTTTATTTTAATTTTTTTAAATTAATTAATTAATTTTTTAAAATTTGTTTGACACAGAGAAAGAGAGAGATCACAAGTAGGCAGAGAGGCAGGCAGAGAGAGAGAGGAGGAAGCAGGCTCCCTGCCCCGAGCAGAGAGCTCGATGTGGGCCTCCATCCCAGGACCCTGAGATCATGACCTGAGCCGAAAGCAGAGGCTTTAACCCACTGAGCCACCCAGGCGCCCACGAGAGAATTTTTAAAAGGATATCATCAAAAGCCTCAATTCTGGAATGAGATTATTTATGTTTTCATTCAGGAAAGACTTAACTGGCACTGTGTGCAAGGCATTGTGAAGGACTGGGGATTTTGTATCAAACAAGAGATACAATGCCTACCTTTTTAGCTTGTATTTTAGCAGAGATGGTAGACAGTATATAACTAATTTTACAATGTATTATTTAACCATAATAACAACATATGACACAATTCAGAAAATGAGGTTGATAGGGAAAAAAATTCAAAGTTTTGTGAACTAGTTATCTTACCCAATTTGGCTTGTACTTTAAAACTTCCCTGAACATGTGACAATTAAATTAGCTTAGAGATATGAGAGGAAAATAATTTTGGCAAAATATATTGGAAGGAGCATTCATTAAAGGAACTTAAAAGAGCTGGTGTGACTAGAATGCAAAGAACAAGAGGAAGAGTGGCCTGAAATGAGCTGGTAAGATGTAGGATTTCAATTTTACTCTAATGAAAATTCACATTTAAACAGGGGAGTGAAGGAATCAATCTGTATTTATAATAATAATTCTATTTTTTAAATTTAATTTTATTTTTTAGTGTTCCAAGATTCATTGTTTATGCACCACACCCAGTGCTCCATGCAATACATGCCCTCCTTAATACCCACCACCAGGCTCACCCATCCCCCCACCTCCCTCCCCTCTAGATGCAGTTTGGGGAATACCAGAGGTAGGAAATGAGGAGGAGAAAAGGTGGATATAGGAAGACCAGCTAAGATGTAACTGCAGTGCTCCAGGCAAGTGACTGGCAATATGGCCAAGAAAAGTAGTAGTGAAAATGGAGTAGATGTATCAGCTTTGAGATATATATAAGGTCTTTCAATTGGGAAGAAAGAAAAGAGACAAGAATAAATCATAGTTTCTGGAAAGAACAGTGGTAAGTCTGGAAATAAAGCTTCTGGAGAGGCAGAGGGAGACAGAATGCAGAACTTAAGAATTTACAGGCAAGAACTATGGGTGGGTGACTTTATGTTTTATATAAGAATTGTCCACTTTACAAAATGAACTACAATATATTTCTCTTTTCTGGAAACTGCTCTTTCATTATGCTCAAAAAAGGACAGGGTTTACAAATATTGCATCTGTATCTCATGAGGGCACAGTGAAGCATACCACTGATTTATTCTTTGTTCCTACACTGGGTTGCCAAATGTTGGGAGGGCAGTGTATGACCTACTGAAATCCTAGCACCATTTCTTATAACATGTCAGTTATCACTGTAGGGCTCCAACTCAAATGCTGACCTGGAATTGCTCTGGCTTTTGAGTCACAACTCGATTATACCATATTAAATGATTTGTTTGTAGAACCAGTGCTTAGAAAAGGAAATTGAAAGAGGCTAGTGCAGAGAGAGAGAGAGTGGAGAGTGCTTGATGAGAGAAATATAAATAACAGGGATAATAACATATAAAGCCATCATCAGTTGTACAAATCACAATTTCAGGGGATTTTCAGTGACAAAGTCTAACAGCAAAAGTTTAAAGGGAAAAAAAAAGTTTAAAGGGAAATATCAAAACTTGCTTCACCTCTGGCAGTTGAAACTGACCATGTTATTAGGGAACAAAATAGATGAAGACAAATAAAATATAAACGAGTTGGGCTTTTATATAGCATTTCAAATTATGTATTTATCTTGGAAAAAAGGAGAATTTCACTCGAAATAAGCGGCAAATTATTTAACTTTATAAGACTACACGCACGCACACACACACACACACACACACACACACAGTGAGAGATTTACCTCTCTACCCTGGTTCAGAGTTTACTCTACATAATTACAAGCCTCAGCTATTCATCTTTTTGCCTTTGGAGGAAGATTTTTTTTTTTTTAAAGCTTCTTTTTTTTTTTTTAAAGATTTTATTTATTTATTTGACACAGAGGAGAGAGAGATTACAAGTAGGCAGAGAGGCAGGCAGAGAGAAAGGGAGAGGAGGAAGCAGGCTCCCTGCTGAGCAGAGAGCCTGATGCGGGCTTTGATCCCAGGACCCTGAGATCATGACCTGAGCTGAAGGCAGAGGCTTTAACCCACTGAGCCACCCAGGCGCCCTGGAGGAAGATTTTTGATTGGAATATTTAACCACTGTATTCCAGCTTTGAATAAATAGTTGCAAAATAGCTCAAGAAGGAAAAGAAAAAGATGAAGATTATATTGGTAACACCAAGCTAAAGAACTTGGGCTGGGAGTTAGTCTCTTAAACTTTTTTGTCATTACCTATAATTCAAGGACAATGATGTCTAACCAAAATGATTTATAAAGATTGTTAGAGATTAAAAAACAAAACAAAACATAAAGTATAAAAAATTTTGCCAATCCCATGAGGAAAAATGGGGTGGAAAAAAAGGGAGAGATTTGGGCTCAACAGAAACTTTTCTTTAATGTGTATTTTTGTGATATTATTAAATCTAGCTTCCAAAGCACAGATTTTGTCTCCTATGTATCTCTGATTTATCCACTTCTCTACCTGCCAAGCCAGTCCAAATCACCATCATCTGTCACTAGACCACTGTATCATGTTTCCTTATTTCTTCCCTATGAGGAAAGTTCCAGATTTTGTAGAACCTGAGGTTATATAATTGAGAGTAGATCTTTAATAATATACAAAAATATGAAATGAAAATATTTATTTACAATGTAATATGAATCTACAAAACAGAAAATTTAACAAATTGATAAATACCACAAAATCTATTTTTATTTTAATCAATGAATACCTGATATAGCTTTATAATATTTTCCCTCTCTTTATTTGGCAAGAATTTGTTAATTTTCCATAAAGAAGACAGAAAGATCATTTAATTTCCCTCTGTCATGGTTGAGAAAAAGGAGGGTTTTTTTTGTTTGTTTTTTACTATTGATAGTTTTGATGCATAAAACATGTAATTTCACACTCAAATTTACTAGATATTTAAATACATTAATACTGGGTCCTTCAAACACATGAATTTTGATACATTTCAGTTTGCACAAATACCATCAAAAAAGAAAACAAACACACACAGCCCTTAAAACTATATGCTGCATTATCAGGAATATTCCTCCTAGGATAGAAATGTTTTTCAACTTAGAATCTATAAAAATCAAAATTTCACTTATAATTTTAATCATATCATAATTGAAAGATTTTTTCATAGATTAGCTTTAAACATTGTAAGCTTTGAATCTTCTATCTATGTGAGTCTGTAGGGACCAAAGGGTGTATTTACATCACACTAGGACCTATGACCTTATACCTTTTCTTCAAGATGCAGATGAGTTAGCACAGTGAATATTAAGGAGAACTGTAGGACTATCTGCTTTGCATTGGAAGAAACAGGCTGACTTTACTTGGTAATGATGACAACACATACATATACCCCACTAAACCCAAGTCAACTCCCTCCACATTATAAACTCCCCTTAGCTGGATCCCCAAAATGCCCACAGCCACTTCAATGTCACCAAAAGTAAGGGGAAGTGCAAATGGAAAGTCAAAGTGGGAAGTCAGATTGGAAACAGAGGAAGTCTTCATCAATTACAGTTAAGGTGGTTTATTGTAGCTAATGTAAAAAGGAAAATGTGACAATGTGATTATATTTCTGGAATGCTAGGATCCTTCTAGTTCCAAACTTGGCAAGTGAGGGGTCCTGAAGCTTAGTCTCCTTAGCTTTCTGGTAAATCCTCCTCTATTTCTATGTGTCTTTATAGGTATGTTATTAGCCTTTTAGGCTGAGAAATTCTTTCTTGTATGAATCATATATGCTTTCCAGGGCTCTTATAATCTCTGACCCTCTTGAAATTAGATACCCACAGCACCCGCTCCCAATCATTTACCATAAAAGATGTCCTCCTTTTCCAAATGGAGTCTGAGTCCGGGGGAGAAAGTATGACCCTTAGGATGATAACCAGATTTCTAAACATATATCAATAGCTTGGGTAGTTTTTAAGAACTTAGTGCATTATTTGGAGCCTACATTTTCAGTATTAGAAAAAAAGAGAAATATAAAATCAAGAAAGTTAAATAAAATCTCTATAATGCTCAATTTGAATTGGAAATGCCAGTATCAAATTTGCATATATATATTATAGCAGTATCACTGAAAAGGCCTAGAAGCACTAACAATACTGTAGCAATGAATCCACTTAGGACTAGTCTCAAAAAACAGTGCTTCTTGAAGGAATGGTAGATTCCTGATCTGGGTACCTTGTTATTCCAGAAAGCAAGTGAGCTATGTGAGACTAAGCAGAGCCATGCCAAAGTAACACAAGAGTCAAATTTAAGGAGCTTCCTATTGGCCAAAGATGGGACAACTTGAATAGTAAACAAGAATGATTTCTGCAATTGATTAAAACATACTGGGTATATAAAACCATATATGTCCATAATGATACTAAAATAAAAAAGGCAGGGGCTGAGGGAAGAAGCCAAAGCATATCATCAAAAGCTCTAATTCAAGCAAGAAATGTATAATAGTACACTGTTTCAAGATGATGAGGAAAAGTTGAATAAAGATTTGGTCTATGGGGTTAAACATGTGTAACATATTATCCACTTTCTTTGAGACCCTTCTTTTTACTGCCCTCATAAAAGGCCTGACCAGACGTATTACCTTTTATCTTACTAAGTCATCTTGAGCCTTTCTCCTTTTTGCCCTATGTTTCAGCCACAGAAAGTTCTTCAAGTACCTATAAACTGCTAAGGCCATTCTTGCTTCACAGCCCCCACCAATGTCATTCTCTTTTCTTTGCCAACAGCCACACATGACAGCAAACACCGCTACAGTATTACAGAAGGTCTTTTGCTCATTTTCCAGAGCTATTGGCTGTCATGTCTCACACAGCACACTTTGACTTCCTAGAACTTACTCCATACCACAGTTATACATTTGCTTTTCATTTATTTGTAAGACTCTGCCATCACCAGTACAGTAAAAGATCTCATAGTGTGTTGTGTCTTTTTTGTTCTCTGTTATAGGGTCAGATTCTAGGACAGTGCCTGACACACAGAAGATGCCCAATAAACATTTTCTGGATGAAGATACAAATTCAACTTTAAATTAAAGAAATACTTATAAAACATACTTAAAAGTATTATATGGGCACCTGGGTGGCTCAGTTGGTTAAGCGTCTACCTTCGACTTAGGTCATGATCCCAGGGTCCTGGGATCGATCCCCACAATGGGTTCCCGATTTCCGGCTCCCACAATGGGCTCCATGCTCCGAGGGGAGCCTGTTTATCCCTCTCCCTCTGCTCCTGCCCCCTGTTCATTCTTTCTCTCTCAAATAAATAAATAAAAATCTTTTAAAAAAGTAATATAAAAAGTAATATATGTGATTCATACAAAATACTTTTGGAAATGAAAGTATTCATTGCACCTCTTGCACTTCGCTAAACCCTGAATACTACATTGACATCATCACAAAAAGCAGGCAGGTCTGAGTATGTGCACATGCCTTTCTAAATCTAATTATTGACTAACTTTTAGCCTAAGGGCTTCAATAATGAATCTTAAAATATTTTTTGGCCTTACAACATATAATATTTACTCTTGAACTCAAATTTCTTCCCTTCCCTGCTTCTTTACACACTGAACACCAACATTACATTATGTAACAAAACTTTTTTTCCAAACGTATATATCTAGACTTGCCGGAAATTTAAATAAATGGAAATGAAAGAGGCTTCTTTGCTTCAGTAAGGAATGGACTAAAGACTCCCACAAACACTCTTTATTTTCCTTTCATTAAATAGGTTTTTGTGAATGCAGCTTCAGTTGAAGCAAAGAATCATTCATTGTTTCACAAAACCAGAGCTGACTTGGCAAAGATTTTTGTTATGGGCAAAGGGAGGATGCTAGTTGATCTGTTTTTGAAAAATCAGATTTAGAATGTTTGCTACAGAAATTGTCATGAGAGGAAAACATATAGAAATATATAAAAAATATAGTATACCCAAATACCATCTCATAAAACAGAAATTAAGTCATAGAGGAGGGAGGTGAAATGGGAAAGAAATCCTGTCCTATAAATAATTCTTGTCTTTGCACTTTTTAGAAACTATATGATTGTCATAAGAAGGAGCAATTGCAAAGATACTGAAACAATCTTTACAAAGACACACTCATCTTAGTTTCTTAGACATAGGAAAACAAACATATAAAGACGGTTCCATATTGTATGAGGAAGATAACTAATTTCAATGAGACTTGTCTTCACAGTTCAAATGATCTAATTAGAACTTCTACAGAGTTCAACTTCCTGGAAATAATTATATTTTCTTTTTATTGTTATAAAACTATGGCTTAAATGTCCAAAATGGGCAACATTACCTTCACAATATAATTTTTCTTGTATCTGACAAAACTTTTTTCCAGAGATACGGTTGTACAATTTTCCTAAAGTGACATTTACCCCTTTTAAACATACAGTTCACCGAATTTCAGCAAATGTACACAGTCATGTAACAATCACCACAATGAAGATGTAGAACAGTTTGACTATCCTAAGGAGTTTCCTCTTGACCATAGGTAATGAATTTCCTCCTATTATCCTAGCCCCAGGCAACCATTAATTTGGGTCCTGTCACAAAAATATTGTTATTTCTAGAATTTCATATAGCTGGAATTATATACTATGTAATACCCTGTTTTGTTTTTTTACTTATTTCACTTAGCACAATGTTTTTGGTATTCATCCATTTTGTAGCATATATCAAGAATTTATTTTATGATGAATTCTGTGTGTGTGTGTGTGTGTATAAATTTATTTATCCATTCACTAGTTGATGACAGACATATGGCTGTTTCCAACTTGGGACAATTATTAATAATAAACATTCTTTAAAATAATCATTAAAATATCTATGTGTGGATATAAGCTTTATTTTCTTTTGGTATTTTCCAGGAGTGGAATACCTGGGTCATATTTTGAGTGTATTTAACTTCATAATATAGATATCTTTCTCCAAAATGGCTTTATTATTTTGCATTCACACCAGTAATACTGGCTTCATAAAATGAGCTAGGAAATACCCCTTCTTTTTGCTTTCAGCAAGAGATTTTATAGAATTGGTATTATTTCTTTTTTAAATGTTTGATAGCATTTACCAGTAAGATCGTTTGTACCCAAAGTTTTCTTTGTTGGAGGGTGGGGTCAAAAACACATTCAATTACTTATATATCTATCTATATGTGTGTATATCTGTAAATAGATTATATATAGATAATACATATAATATATATCTCTCCCTCTGAATAGCTGTGTGTGGGTGCGTGTATTCTCACTAGTAACACATGATTCTCTCTCTCACTATTCTGGTATTCTATTTTTTCTTCAGTAATTTGTTGGTATTTAGTGACTGAATTTGTAGGTGTAAGGTTTTTCATAGTTTTCTCTTACTATCCTTTTAATGTCAGTTGTGATGTCCACATTTTTTTTTTGGTCTTGATTTAGTCATTTGTTTCCTTGCCCTTCCTCTCTTCACTCCCTTGATGTACCTGTCAGAAAGTGTATCATTTTTTTGAACATAATTACTTTTGATTGAATAGATTTTCTCTATTTTTGTTGTGGTTTTTAATTTCATTAATTTTTTATGCTCTAATCTTTATTATGTACTTTTTCTGCTTCCTTTTTCTTCTTTAGCTTCCAAGTGAAAGCTTTCTTTATTGACTTCAGATCTTTTTTTTTCTATTAGAAGACTTTCATGTTATAAATTTCTCTCTAAGCATAGCTTTAACTCCATCTCACCATTTTGATAAATTTTATCTTCTGGTTTTACTCAAAGTATTTTAGAATTTCCATTCAGGCTTCCTGTTTCTCTTTGTTATTTAGCAATGCGTTATTTAATTTCCAAGTATTTGGGGATTTTCAGATATCTTTCTTTTATGCATTTTTAAGTTATTTCCATTAGAGTTTGAGAATATGCTTTGAATAATTTCTATTCTTATAAATTTGTTAAGATTTATCTACTATAATTTGTAGTTTGCACTTGGGAAAAATGTGTATTGTGATTGTTGACCGGAATTCAACAATCCAGTTGATTGATCCTGATTGATTCTACCCTCCCACCCCGTATTCTGTTTTTCTGTGTACTCATTCTGTCAATTAATAAAAGAAATGTGGTGTTCTCTTAATGATAATTGTGGATTTGTCTATTTCACCTTTCAAATCAATTGGTTTTTGTCATATGCATTTTTAAGCTCTACTGTTCAATCTTTTCACATTTAGGATTTTTACATCTTCTTGGATAATTGTCCTCTTTATCATTGTGTACTACCCCTGTGTGTGCCTGATAATTTTCCTTATTCTGAAATTCTCTCTGTTTTATATTAATACAGCTTTTGGTAGTGTCTACATGGCTACCTTTTTTAATCCTTTTGCTTTAAAAAAGAATAAACGTTTCAGAATGATTTGATATTTATGTAGAGTTGCAAACATAATATAGATAATTCTCATATCTTTTACCCAATCCCACTAACATTTTATATTACCATGATTCACTTTTTAAAACTTAGACACCAATATTATTACTTTTCGAATAACATTATTTTTCTGTCCCAGGATTCAATCCAGGATACTGCATTTATCTAGTCACCATGTCTCTCCTTCTTCTCATCTGGTCTGGGATGGTTTTGTAGTCTTTCCTTATTTCACTGTAACTGAAAAATCTGTGGAATGTTTCTTAATTTGGGTTTGTCTAATGTATTCCTCTTTACTACATGGTATAATAGGTTTTAGGCAAGAAAACTGCAGAGACGAAATGTCCTCCTCATCCCATAATATCAGGGAGTACGTGATATAAACATAACACTGGTGATAATAATCTTGATCATTTGGATAAGGCAATGTTTGATAGGTTTCTCTACTATCATTACTACTTTTCCACTTTTCATATTCTGTTCTTTGGAAATAAGTCACTAAGTCCACCCTACACTCAAGGTTGTGACAGGGTGGGTTAAACTTCACATCCTCCAGGAAGAGTATCTATATATATTATCTGAAATTCTATGAGAATAGTTCACCCCCCTTTTTCACTCAATTATTCATTTATTTATTTAAGCATTTATTCACATCAGTATGAATATTTATTTTTGACTTTTTGTTATAATCCAGTAGCACATTATTTATTTTTCTTGAAATATTACAGCTTTCGCTACTCAGACTTCCTTCAGGTCTATTTCAATCTCCTTGAACATGTCCTCACAGTTTTGTTTTTAGAGCATCTTTTTACTTTAGTTTTTCTATACCTTTATTATTTTAAGTGGGTTTCTTATTCATAGCATATGGTTGGAACTTGATTTTTTTATCCAATCTGATGATCTTTATCTTTTAAATGGTATGTTTAGACCATTCACATTTAAAGTGATTATTGATATTTTAATTTGCTTGAATTAAAATGTACCCTGTTTTTAGCTGTTTTCTATTTGGACCATTTGTTTTCTTTTTCTTGTTTTCTTTTCTTGTCTTCCCTTGGTCTAACAGCATTTTTACGCTTCAATTCTCCCCTTCCCCCACATAAATGCATATATAAACATATGTATATATAATTTTTATTGTCCTGCTATCACTGATACCTTGGTTATTTTGAGTCTTATGCTTGAGAAAGGCCTTCTTCGTTTCTGTTACTATGGTTTTGATTTCTAGTATTTCCATTTGATTCTTTCTTATAGTTAATTTTTTTTGCTGAAGGTACCTTTACTTATGTGTTATCTACCTTTTTCATAAGCACCTCTCACTTAATAATCATAGTTGTTTTAAAGATTTTATTTATTTATTTATTTATTTATTTATTTATTTATAGAAAGAGAAAGAGAGAAACAGCATGCAAGTGGGAGAGAGGCGGAGGGAGATGGAGAAAGAGAATCTCAAGCAGACTGCATGCTGAGCAAGGAGCATGATGAAGGGCTCAATCTCACAATCCTGAGATCATGACTGGAGCTGAAATCAAGAGCCAGATGCTTAACCAACTGAGCCACCCAGGTGCCCCAATAATCATAGTTATTTTAAAGTTCCTCATAGTTACAACATTTAAGTCATATGTGAGTCTAGTTATGTAGATTTCTTTACATTTTCATCCTGTTTTCTTTTCGTAATTATTTCTTGAAAGCTAGACATGCTGTACTGGATCATAGATGCTGAGGCCAATTTTGTTTATCCTTGGAGCTGAACACAACTTCTAAAAAGGGTTTTGGTATAGGAGGTTGTGTTATTATAGTCAGTAGTCGGACTAAGTGTGAAGATTTTAGTTGCTATGGTTACCCCCATTCCATCGCAGGTTTTAATTATCTCTAGGGATACCTTGTGTTTATGGGGAGGGCTGTGTTACACTGTTATTTTTATTAAACATGTGCTAGCATGGAGGTGGGAAGTGTAGCAGAGGGGAGCATTTCCTAATGTTCTGATAAAGATTCAACCTTAGGAAAGCACTATGAAGTTGGGTATTGGAATAATGAACTATTTTTTTAAATTTTTACAAAAATGATATGTCAATTTTGTTAAATAATGGTAACATCTTAGCTAAAAAACAAGTGGAGTAAGAAAGGTTGGAGGAAAGATTTAATAAGAATGTTGTAAAACTACCTTGGTAAAATTAATATATTAATCTCTGTATTATGTCCTGGAAACACAATATAAAAGTTATTCTGTCAGAATTATCATATAGGGATTACAAGTACAATTACTGTGTAAAGTCTTTCTACTCTATGTATACACATACATTAATAAAGTACTTATTTATAACTAGTAGTCTCCCTAGGGAAGGAAAAAAGAAGGGTTCTGTCTCTGAATCTTTCTTTTCCCTCTACTAACTTCCTGTCAAAGTCTCTAATAACTTTAATTTGGCCAACTTGGATGACAAATACTCAAATACTATTTATTTTCATTGGTCTGTCAGCTGAATTAGACTTGATAGATCACTGGTATGTTCTTCACAAACAATTGCTTCACCTCACTAGCCACTTTATACATTTCTTTTTGCTAGGTGCTTTTAAAGAAATCTCAATGTCTTAAAAGTTGAAATGTCCCCTATCTCAACCCTTAACTACTCTCAAAGTAGCTCCATGAAAAAATCTTAAGTCTTTAAACATTCAACATTTCACACTACGTGCTGATAATTCTCAAATTAGTATCTACAAACTGGAGCTCTGCCTTGTATGCCACATCCTCTATCTCAGTCAATATTTCCTATTTCAGTGTCTAATAAACATTTCAAACTCAACATATCCAGAAACAAATGCTTTTCCTACATAGCCTGCTTTCTCTTAGTTTTCCTTGTAGGTAGATTAAACTCTATCTTATTATCTCTCTCTACTCCTCCTCTCATACCTCATATACATCCTGTTTAAATCACTTAGTGCAATCCTCCATAGATACATGCAATATGCACTCTTCTTTTTACTCCATTGTCAACATCACCTCTTTTCTGAATTACTGTAATAACCTCTTAAACTCTTTCTTTCTGTCCATTCTTTGCCCTTTAAACATTTACTCTTCACATAGCAACCAGACTGATTCTTTTGGAATACAATTCATATTGTGTTGTTTCTCCTCTCAAAATCATATTATGATGATATGATATTAGATCATTTAGATGAAATGATATTAGATCATTTTACTCATTAAGAGCCAGAATACTTATAATCACCTATGAAACCTAGATATTCAGGCCTCCTTTGTATCTTTATAACCTTATATACTGCGTCTTCTTTCCTCTTTCACTTCAGTCCAGCCACACTGGCCTTGTTTCAATTTTCAAATCTGCTAAGCACTGCAAATTCAGGGTTTTGCACCTGATTTTTGTCTCTGTCTTAAGTGTTTTTCCTCTCAAATAGCTGCACGAATTTCTTGCTTCTTTAATTATCAGTTAAATAAATTGATTAAATAAATCACCTGTTTCTTTAATTATCAATTAATCCTTTTTAAATAATCTTATAAAATAGTAACACTCTCTTCCCCAAAATCCCTTATGCCATCTACTGTGTTTTCAGTTACCCACAGCTCTGCTTAACATAGTATATATTTGTTTACTGTCTATTTTCCCATTATGATGTAAGTACCTAGATAGCAAAGAAGCTGTCTATCCTATTTACTACTGTATTACCCTGCCTAGAAGCACATTTGACACCTAAGAGTCACTGAATCGATGGCATGTATGCTGACTGAGTAAATGGATGAATAAATCCCAGTCATTTTACTGTCCCCCAGAATGTTTTCCATGGACAACTCTATATAGTACAGTGTCTTTTTTGACTAGAGGCTAGATCTAGACTCCTCCAGCTATTTATAAAGATTTTAACCATCTTTTTATGTGTTTCTCAAAGGTCATCTTCTGATAGTCACCAAGAAACACATATAATAGAATATTGGCCTGCCCAAAACTTAACCCTCAAAAGTACACAATCCAGTTAGTTTACAGAGAATATGTTCATTTGTATATATGGCTAGTGGCTAATGATTGCTTTAGAGTCAAGCAAATATTTTCACCAATGGAATTAGGACTTGGAAAAAAATCTCTAAAGATTAAATCACTTATTGTAAAAGGAGATGAGATTTAAAGTGCTTTTAGTTTCTCAGAATTGTGTCTAAGATGGTTGGCAATCCAGGCCTATGTCTAATGAGGCTAAAATATCCAAGAGTTGTGACATTAAAAAAAAAATCCTGTAAATTTTATTTTTTTGTTGTTATAAATGATATTTTATATTACTTGTAATTCTAGTCAAATAACAGAGGATATGTTTTTGGTTTGGGTTTATAGCCAAAAGAGATATTTAGTCTTTAAATAGGTTCTAAATCTCTATGCCATGAATACATTCTTTAATACAAATAAACGAGCCCTTTTGTTAAACCTTGCATTCTATCCACCTAACATCAAACACAGTGAAATTAGAAGGTCAAATAAAATTTCTAATTAAACACACAGGTTAAATACATAGATCTAGTGTCTGGATTTAAAAGCTAAAACTGCCTTAGAGTCAAAGCATATAGAATTACAAATTTAAGGCGAGCACATTTAAAATGTGCACAGCATCCACAAAGTCCTCTCCAACAGCCACAGATGACTAAGACCCTATTCTACCACGAGTGCAAACATCAAGGAATTACACCATAAACACACCCAAGAGAAATCCTTGCTGGCTAATGATGAAGGATGTATAACCCAGACAGCATTTATCATTTTGATTTTAACACAACTATATCCCAATATTGAGACCTTCAAGATCTGTTTACGGTAGTAGTATTTCCAGAGTTCACACTGCTCTTGAAACCAGCTGCAAATATCCCCTCAGGCAATTCTGTATTATTGCATGAAGTATCAGCAATGAATTCAGTTCAATCCAACTCATACTGTGATTATATACTATAAAGAACACGAAATTATCAAGTGCAAATACTATGATTTCTCCAACTATGGTTACATATGGACCAGGACTGCTCTCTGCAGAGCTACTGTCCTGAGAATTCTTTTTCTCAGACTGTAAAAGTCAAAAAAAAAAAAAAAGGTTACCAAATCTTGGTTTATAACAATGCATCCTTTTCCCTTTCCTTTTTCCACAGATACTATAAAATGATGAATAACTTTATTATTATTTACAAGCTTGAATATCAGTAATACTGAAGAAAATAAGTAGAGGAGGAGGAGGTGGTCTGCCTCAAAACACTTCTACAATAACAGAGGTAAAAAGAATTAAAAATATTGAGGTAGATGGATGGGAATAGAAGGACATGATTTGCAAATGACTTTCTAACCTGCTTTCTTCATGATTTAAAAAGCAAGACTGACTTTGTTACAAGAGAAATTGCATATACCAGGACAATTTTCTTCGAAACATCATAAAATTTGTCAATAGTAAATTAAAAAAAACACCAAAACATTTTTTAATTCTTTCAATAATACCTTGTTACCTAGTTTAAAATTCTTCCATCTTTTCCCAACATCTTCAGCTAACTTCTTCTCTACTATTCCCATGAATATTATATGAGTATTCAAATGTTAGCTCTCAAATTAAAAACAAATCCTCTCAAGACCCCTTATTTTTTCCAGCAACCATCCCAGGTTTCTCTTTTCACAGGAAAACTCTTCAGCATTTACTCATTGTCTTTATTTCTCAGTCTCTAATTCTCCCCTCAATCTACTTCTGGGCTTCTCTGTCACTTCAATGAAATAGTTCTTTCCAAAGCCATCAATGACTATGAAAGCTATGCTTAATTACTCTTCTCACAATCCATACTCAAACCATTTTAAAGTCCTCTGGTCTCTAATTCCAAAACATTACCCAAATCCCTCCAATTTTCTCCATCTGTATAACAACTGCCCTACTAAAAATATCATAATCTTTCTCTTGGAATTTTTCTGGTCTTCTCTTTGATCTCCCTTCTATTCTTCTTTCTAATCAGACAACAACCATAATAAAATATTAATCAAATAATATTCCTCAGTAGCTTTTTTCCCCTGCTTCTAATTCTTCAGTTGCTTTATTTTGTACTTAAAAATGAAATCTCCTATCATGTCACATGGAGCCCTACATTTTCTGGTCCCTGTTTATCTTTTGGTCTCTTTTAACAAAATATCTTCTGAATTCTGAAAAGCAATACTTTAACTCAATGGACTGAATAGGAATTTAAGACCATGACTGAAGGTTGGGGAGGAAAAAATTTTTAACAGGAATCTTTCTTCAAAATTCCTGAACTGACAACAGTATTGCCAGAGGGTGGACAACAATCTTCAATGAGCTATAACTGATAGAAGTAAATGAACCAGGGAATTTGAGCCTCCCGTCTGCTTTCTTTACTCCTTCCTTTCTACTCTCTTCCAGTTTGCAACAGCTAGCCAGTTTCCCCACTCTGAGTTTTCTAAAACAAATCTCCACCTCTCTACCATGCCAGCATCCATTCTGGGAGTTTCTGTTGTAAAAACCTACTTTTTGATTGAGACTCATTCACATAAGAATGTTAACTGTATTCTAAAAATGCTTGATATTTAATTCTGAGATAAGTTTTACCATATAATTAAAAAGCTGTTTTAGAAAATAGGAAAAAATGTAAATGAGTTGAAGCAGAGAGCAGACAAAAAGAGGAATATGATCAGAGCACAATTTCATAAACCCAAACTTACCTTCTGACAAGCCTGGCCTTGAGGGAAAATGCTTCTCTTACTCCTACTGATTTTATGGTATGAATATGACTTTGAGTCTCTCCCTTTTTCTTACTTTCCCCATCCTTAATTCTTTCTCTCTCTTTCTCTTTTTGATCAGAGAGACAGAGTGAACACAAACAGGGGGGGCAGCAGGCAGAGGGAGAAGCAAGCTGCCTGTTGAGCAAGGAGCCCCATGCAGGACTCAATCCTAGGACCTTAGGATCATGATCTGAGCCAAAGGCAGCCTCTTCACCAGCTGAGACACCTAGGCATCCCAGTTCCTTCTCTTCCTTGGTACTCTGTCTGTCATGGTCTTATTCCAGGCCTTACAGAAAGCCCATTAGAGTCATAGCATTAGCCTTAAATCTTGCTCTATTTTATCTTTTATAATATGGTCAGAGAACCTTTTAAAAAGACTATGTGTGAGGTTCTTAGGAAATACGAAATGCTCAAGAAGTCAGGTCACTAACCTACTCAAAGTCCTTCAAAGCTTCCCATCACCTTCACGTTAAAATGTAAACCTTTTAGATCCATCTATGGGCCATTTGGTCTGATCTACCTCAGAAGGTTTTTCTCCTGACATTGTCCAAGCACCTAATGCTCCAGATTATGAAAACCATAATTTCCCAAAAGAATCAAATCTCCCATGTCTCTATGTCAAATACAAAAATGAATACATTTTTCAGAAAAAGTTATTAGGAGGAAATAAGATCTGCAGGCAGTATGGAAGCTAGAAGCAAGAACCTGTCTCCCATACAAAACTAAATTGGAATGAATTTCCCAGAGAAGGTGAAGCATACTGAAGAAAGTAAATCACTGATGAGGACACATGGCTTCTAGTAATCATATTTACATGTGCCATAATAAGAGAATGATTTGATATGTTTCTGTTGCAGCAGAATGATTTGACAAAGAAGTTTAGAAGTTTTAAATAATCTAAAGGTACATGAATTATTCTGGAGCTACAACATTGCAGTAATTTAATTAGGGTGTGACCAACCTAATACTTTCAGAGCTAGTGGTAAATTTAGAGAAAACAGTGCTGACCTTTATGAATAGTAAAACATTGGGAAAAAAAATGATGCTGCAGAATCATAACCCCTCTATCCAAATGACTTTAAGGACTTCACTACTCCTTCTTTGATTAAACAGATTCTTTAATATAGCAAATAGGTTAATGCAATAAGTTCTCAAGTTGATATCAATGGTCTTGAGTATAAAGACACATAAAAAAAATCACAGAAATATTTTCCCAGGTAAAGCAGTAACCACACAGTCCATGAAAAGAGATGATAACAGATAATTCATTAAATAATTAAATTTGTATTGTTTAAAGTCATTGAGCAAAAGGCAAGGGAATGCTTAATTATCTATTATATGTAAGTAAATTTAAATACTTTTATCATTTAATCTTGACATTAAACCTGTATTATAGGTACTATCACTACGATTTTACAGAACAGGAAATTGAGACTAATGGACTTTAAATATCTTTCCGAGGAAACATGGATGGTGAGCAGGAAAACTTGGAGTCAAGCCCAGAATTGCTATTCCTAATCCCCAAGTGCAGATAATAATAAATATATTATAATTTCTATGATTATTAAATAAGATAGTGTATTAAAACTGCCCATCACAGGGTTCAGTTCACACTGCATATTAAGAGAAAGATTCCTTCCTGTCTAGTTATAAGGATATCTCCAAAGGATATCTCCATCCTTACAAGGATTTCGACAGCTTTATAACAAGAATCTTGGTCAATTCCATACATACACAATTCTACTTAAATTCTCTAACCTTGGGGTTGTGAATTCCAATGTCTCATTAGAGGCAGGTCAATAAAAGCAACCTGCTGGTGGGGCTTATAGGGCTTATGGAGAATTGGACAGTGCATGCCACAGGTAGGGGTATTAAATTAAAAACAAAACAAAACCCCAGTTGTTCAAGGATAAAAGCATTTTACGACATACTAAGCCTTGGAGCAATAGTTTGTAAACTTGACCTACATGCTGAGGGCAAAGCCAGACCCCTATTAGCTTGGTGTAGAATCCAGAATCAGAGAGTTGTTATTATATCCCGCTCTATTTCATCCTAACAGATAACCTCGGCTGGTGCAAAGTGCCCACAACCTTTATTTAGCATGTAGCCATTGTGATAGTTTCCTAATTTCCCAATGTTAACCATCCCTAGCAAGACTGACGGACCAAAGATAACACCTAACATGGGATAGGCCATCATTTCTTTAGTTGAGATTCTGCTTCTTTCCTCTGAAAATGTGAACTAAAGGAAGAGACTGCAGTTGGACTTTGCTGAGCATTCAATCAGAATGATAATATAGAGTATGTTTGAGTTGTAAAGACATTCCTAGTTCACAAGGAAGCTAACTACATGGGAAAGCAAGAATAAGTAGGAACTGACTGCAAAAAAAGTGAGCTGAAAAGAGAAGACTCACACTGCGAAGGAGAGATGAGAGAGAGAAAGAGACAGAGCTTGTAGCTTTTCTGGGTTAAATAATTCCGGTTCCAACCTTTCTAGGTCTTTCTTGAGGTCTGGCTGTGCCACAGCACCCAAATTACATTTCCATGTAATTTTTTACATATCCGCAACTTTCCAATATATTACCCATTTCATATGAATAGATTTGAGCGAGTTTTTAGAGCTTGGAGCTTAAGGGAACTTGGTAAAAACAAATCGATTTCTCCATTAGATGCTTCTTTTGGTTGATTTTTCCTTTTTGTTGTTTAAGCAATCCTACTTTACACTATGTGTAAATTCCTTCTCAGGAATTTGCATTACGTCTATGTCAATACTTAGAATATCTTGCCATATTGTAAGTTTTCTAAATTCCCATATAATGCTGAGATAAGAAACTGAGGACTAATAGGTAGTGTACTAAGAATACCTCTGAGATCCACAGGTCTCTAGAGATGTATAATTGTTTCATTTTTATAGATATTCCCAAAATTCTTTCCAAAAGCATAGGTACCACTGAACAATGTAATACTATAGCAGTTTTAGTGCAGTATTGCTGACATTGAAAATTTAATTACATGATAGTACTAACATAAAATAAAGCACAAATAAAAAAGTACTGCTAATGGTTGTTTGTTTGTTTTTGTTTTGTTTTGTTTTCATGTGGTAGCAATAACAAGAATGACAAAGACTTACCTTGGGTACTCCTGAAAGAGTACACTCTTGACTGTCTTTAAACATGATATAGTAAAAAACATAGTTAGTAAACATGATATAGTAAAAAACATAGTAAACATGATATAGTAAAAAAACCAAAGAGAATAGAAGAAAAATACTCTTGTCCTGATCTTAGTCTTGAGGCTAGCTAGCATGTTATTTGGAAAAAGGAACTTAAACTTTTTGTATTATACAATAGTCACATCATTTGTAAAACATCAATTTGTTTAACAAACACGTGTGTACTTGCTATGTATTTAGACTGGTCTAAGTTATGTGATAGAGAGATGAATTGTGGGGGAGGGGATGGGTTAAATAGGTGATGGGGATTAAGGAGGGTATTTGTGATGAGCACTCAGTATTGTATGTAAGTGTTGAATTATTATATTGTACACTTGAAACTAATATTATACTTATGTTAAGTAACCAAAATGTAAATAAAAACTACAAAAAAATAAAACATGCTATGCTCTAGAGATAAAGCATTTTCCTGATAACTATATTCTCATTGCCAATTCTCTTGATAACAGTACCTAAAAATATGAAAGAAAATTTAAAAAAAAACTATTTGAAATTATCAGAGCTTCAATAGAGCTGAATAATTATTAGGGCAAGTTCCAGAGAGAATAGATAACATGACATGAGTGAACAGAAAACGTGAGTACAAATTGGGAGTGAAGGGGGCATTACTCCTCTAGACATAAGTGCCAGTCCTGGAAGATAGTCTTCAGAGACCCGAGAAGCTGAACAGTTCTGAGAGACTGCTGCCAAACATTGGAGCAGGTGACAAACATTGGAGTTCAGGCCTACCAAGGTGAGAAAAGAAGCACATAAATCCCCTAGGTTTTTATCTAGAATCACAAAGTATTGTACCCTAAATATGAGAGTGAATCAGAAATAGAATTGTTCTCTAAATGATCAAAGTCCAGGTTTTTTCCAGTTTTACTAAGATATAATTGACATATAATACCAAGTTCAGTTTAAGGTGTACAACATGATGACATCATATACTTACAAGATTACTGCAGTAGGATTAGTTAGCACTTCCATCACCTCACATAATTATCTTTTTTTTGTGATGAGAATATTTAAGGTGTATTCTCTTAGCAACCTTCAAGTATATAATACACTACTATTAACTATATTCACCTTGCCATATGTTAGATCTCCATAATTTACTCATCTTATAACTGGAAGTTTGTACCCTTTGACCAATATCTCCCTATTTCACCCATCCTCACCCCCTGGCAATCTCCATGCTGCTTTCTGTTTCCATGAGTTAGGGTTTTATATATTCCACATATAAATAAGGTCATACATATTTATTTTTGTCTAATTTATTTCACTTAGTATAATGCACTAAAGGTCCATTCATCTTGTTGCAAATGTCAGGATTTCCTTCTTTTTCATGGCTAAACCAATATTACATTATATATCTATATTTGTGTGTGTGTATATGTATATATATATACACACCCACAATGCCTACTTACATACTCTTTTCTTACTCTATTCATAAATGGACACTTTAGTTGTTTCTATATCTTGGTTATTGTAAATAATGCTACAGTCAACATAGTGGTACAAATATCACTTTGAAATCCTGATTTCATTTCCTTTGGATATATAACCCAAAGGTAGTTATATTTTTAATTTTTTGAGGAAACTGTACACTGTTTTCCATTGTGGTTATGTCGATTTCCCTTCCCAGCAAGAAGACACAAGGGTTCCTTTTTTCCCCACATCCTCACCAACCCCTGTTATCTCTTGTCTTTTTGTTAGTAGCCATTCTAAAGTATGAGGTGATAATCTCATTGTGGTTCTGATTCGAGTCTCCCTAATGATTAGTGATCCTGAGCATCTTTTCATGTACCTATTGGCCATCTGTATCTCTTCTTTGGAAAAATGTGTATTTAGGTCCTCTGCTCATTTTTCAACTGGACTGTTTGTTTTTTGCTATTGAGATGTATGAGATAGTTATATAGTTTAGATATTAACCCCTAATCAGATAAGTGGTTTGCAAATAGCATCTCCCATTCCATAAGTTGCCTTTTTACATTGATGATTATATCTTTTATCTTTTTTAAAACTGTTGTCAAGACTAATGTTAAGGAGCTTTGTTCCTGACTTTTATGGTTTTAGGTCTTATGTTAAAGTTTTTAATCCATTTTGAGTTAATTTTTGTGAATGGTTTAAATTAGGGTCCAATTAAATTTTTCTGCATATGATTTTCCAATTTTCCCAGCAACAGCTATTGAACAGTTATTGATTTCTCAATGCAACAATGGACCAACTTCTCAATGAAACATTGTCTTCCATCTTAGAAGATAATGAAATATCTTCAAATTTTCAAAGCAGGATGAGGGATACTCTTTTTAAAGTCTTTATCCCATCAAATTTTCTTCAAAGTGAGAATAAAAGAAAGAAATTTTAGACCAAAAAAATAGGAGAGAATTTGTCATAATCAGATGTGGATTTAAGAAAATACTAATGCATCAGGTGAAAAGAAAATGACCCCAAATGCTAGCCATAACATGGAGACAGAATGACAAAAAAAATTAAAATAGATATTTATGGCAGAAAGGAATAATAATATCAAGAAGCCTCATAGACTTGGGATTTACCACTTTCCTGGTCAGTCTTAAATATTCAGAAGCCTGATTTTTTTTTTCTAACTAGAAGACTACTTATTATTTTTAACTGTTCATTGAATGAGTTCATTTACTTGAAGCTCAATGGGTGAATTGAATATTCTCTTCTAGGAGGCTCCTTTATTATTACCTTTGAGATATAATTGACATACAATCTTATATTAGTTTCAAGTGTATGACGTATCGATTCAACAATTCTAGACATTACTTAGTGCTTACCATGATAAATATAGTCACTGTCTACCACACTAGAGCATTATTAAAATATTATTGATCATATTCCCTATGCCGTACTTTTCATCTCCACACCTTATTTATTTTATAACTGGAAGTTTGCACCTCTTCATCCTGAATCTATTTTACCTATCCTCCCACCCACCTTCCCTCTGGCAACCACCAGTTTGTTCTCTGTACTTAAGAGTTTTGTTTTTTAGATTCCACAAATAAATGAAATCATATGGTATTTGTCATTTTCTGTCTGACTTATTTCACTTTGTATAATACCCTCTAGGTTCCATTCATGTTGTTACAAATGACAAGACCTCATCAGAAGCTTCATTTTTGCTAATAAAAGGACAACACATTTTCCTCTCAAGGGAAGACTCCTATTCACTGAGATTGCAAGACCAATGTGTAAATTCACAAAGCCAAATTATTAAATTATATGCATACCTCTCATAATACTTCAGATATTCACACCCATATGACAATCCCATTTTCTACATCCTATTTTATTATTTTTTCTGTGAGAATTATCAAAAAAGGGAGAGAATTTTTTGAATAACCAGACTAGTCTTTAGACAAAACTATTTAGAACATGACTACATTTCAGGTTCAGGATGTACACAAACATTTCATAATATGAATTCTGTGCCAAAGGGCCATATCACCTCCAGTCTGTTAAGTGAGGCCACCACTAGTGTATCTATGAATATTGTTTTTTGATCCATCCGTGGATAATAAACACTGGTCATGTCCCTCCCAGACTTATATCTATATTTGAATAAGTTAATGTGGTCAAACCAACACTAGCACTATTAAGTTTCTTGAGGTACTTTGCATACAACTGTTCTACTTTATTACAGGTTGATTTTACATTTTAAATAACAGAGAGTACTCATTTATCTACTATTTTTAACATTTTGATGACTTCATCTATGCACAGACAACAGAAAAGTTATTGCTATTCTTAAGTAAAATAAATAAAAATACATCAAATGTACAGGTATGTGTGTTATACCACCTTGACTCAGTTATTGTTGCTCTAAAAAATATGATACAAATTTTAACAGCTGCTTTTTCAACTTACCTGAACAATGACATTTTTCACACCATTTGCAGCTTCATAAGGACTGACTGACAGGCAGTGTAGAATGTGTAAATGGCTCTCTTTGACAGGTTATGAAAACTGACAATCAGTTAAAACTTGTGTGGTAGAGCAGTAATATACAAAACTAAAGATATGTTTAAAATGTACTGGAAGGGGCACCTGGGTGGCGCAATTGGTTAAGCATCTGACTACTGGTTTTGGCCCAAGTTGTAATCTCAGGGTTTTGAGACTTAGTCCCACGTTGGGCCACATGCCCAGTGCAGAGTTTGCTTCAGATTCTTTCTCCCTCTCCCTTTGCCCCTTACCTTTGCCCCTCCCCACTGCACACACTGGGTCTCTCTCCAAAATAAATAAATAAATCTTTTTAAAAAATTAAATGTACTGGAAAAATGAACACCACTTCAAGATTTTGGACAAAAAATTGAAAATCTACACAGTTAGAAATTAACAGAAAAATATTGCAGCAGCCCCATCTGTTCTAAAAGACTGATTCACTGTAGTTATATAGAGGGAAGGATCTTGTATATATCATTGACCTAAAGCACTAAGGAAACTGTCAGTAGTAGATAATGCACATGGCAGGTAGGTATGACAGGTGGGAAGATGTGAATGAATGACATTGGAATATTCAATTAAAGACTTTCTATCCTTTGGGGACTTGGAGAGAATGTGCTATGTTTTATTCCTGACTTAGGCAATTGCCAATTAATGAATTATAACTGTAAGCTAAAAGCTCTGCTCAAGTAAGGTCTTTCTTTTTTAATTTAATTTAATTTTAATTTTTTTAGTGATCCAAGATTCATTGTTTATGCACCACACCCAGTGCTCCATGTAATACGTGCCCTCCTTAATACCCACCACTAGGGTCACCCATCCCCCCCACTCTCCTCCATAACCCTGTTTGTTTCTCAGAGTCCAGTTTCTCATGGTTCGTCTCCCCTCCCAATTTACCCGAATTCGCTTTTCCTTCCCTTCTCCTAGAGTCCTCCATTTTATTCTCTATGTTCCATGAGTAAATGAAACCATATGATAATTGACTTTGGATCAACCCGGAAATCAAAGAAGAACTTAAACAATTCATGGAAACCAACAAGAATGAAGACACATCGGTCCAAAACCTGTGGGATATGGCAAAGGCAGTCCTAAGGGGGAAATACATAGCCATCCAAGCCTCACTCAAAAAAACTGAAAGATCCCAAATATACCAACTCTCTTTACACCTTAAGGAACTAAAAAATCAACAACAAATTAAGCCAACTCCACGCACAAGAAGGAAAATAATTAAGATTAGAGCAGAGATCAATGAGTTAGAAACCAGAGATACAGTAGAACACATCAATGAAACCAGAAGTTGCTTCTTTGAAAGAATTAATAAGATAGAGTAAGGTCTTTCATGGGAATACCTTATTAGCAATAATGAAGCTCTCCAGACAAGGAGAAGGAAAATCCAATCATTTTACAGATGAGGAAACTGAAGGTCAATGTAACTTATCTAAGTTTCTAAGGTTACACAAGAACTAAGAGATTTATGTAAGCATTTATGCTTAGATAAATAAACTAGTTAAACATAAACAGAATAAGTAAAATCCAGCCTTTTTTTTAAAAGATTTTATTTATTTATTTGACACAGAGAGAGTGATCACAAGTAGGCAGAGAGGCAGGCAGAGGGAGAAGGAAGCAGGCTCCCTGCTGAGCGGAGAATCCGCTTCCAGCCTCAATCCCAGGACACTGAGATCATGACCTGAGCTGAAGGCAGAGGTTTTAACCCACTGAGCCACCCAGGCACCCAAGATACAGCCTTAAAAGCAAAATGTTTAAGAAAGACTAGTGGTATCAAATAACAATTTCCATTAAAAACAGCATTATGAAGTGATCATCAAATAACTGAATGAAACATAAATATAGAGGAATTATAGCTTTATAGTATATAAAACTATAGTTTATGAGACTTCCTCTGTTCCTCTGAACTCAGCACTATCAAACAACCTGCATTATATTTTATCCAATTTCTAGCATGATCTTTCAAGCAGGGCTCAAGTAAACTAGAATCCCTCAAGTAAACTAGAATCCTGAAGGAGTCCATGGCTTAAAAGACAAGGAGGTACTACTGGTCAAGAATACCTGAGAGCTGATGATGATAAACAAAACAAAACAAAGCAAAACAAAACAAACAAAAAAACAAGTTTTATAAAAGAGCAGAAACCAGCAGCTATTTACTTAAGTCAAAATAAAGAACAAGTGAAATTGTAGGGCCTGACAAAAAATTCATATAAATCAGTATTCTACTTCTTTGTGTATTGATAGCTCTTAGATTAAAATCTGCTTGTATCCATTTTATTGCATGGATTCATTTACAACTTTGAATATGGTTTGTTGGCCTTATTCTTCAGTTCCCACATTAAAATCGTTTCTTGTTAATATCATTTCATAGAAGAGTTTCTAATTAAAACCGGATGAAACCTCAGTGGACAACCTAAATTGATCATTTTCAAATAAGTAGATCACAAATTTCACTGACAAGAGATCTACTGTTAGGAAGAAAAAAAAGCCATAGATTTTATGTGAAAGGGACTTAAGCAAGGCCAAATGGTAAAAAGAACACAGGACTAGGAACCTGGTGTCTATGGCAACATCAGTGTTTCCCAAACTTAGTGGATCTTCAAAATCACATTTTATACCCAGTCAGAAATTCCAAATGAGTAGTCTTAGGGTGACTCAGTAAATTGTTACCAGCATGACTCCCCAACCTCAACATGAACATACAGACACACACAACATTGCAGGTAGTTCTCTAACAATCAGCTAGGCTGGGGGCTCATTAAGTTAAGCCATCATGGACACTTCACTCAATCTCATCTGTAAATGTAAAAGGTTCACATGAGATGACTTTTTAAGTAACATTTGACTGCAAATTTTATGTTTCTGATACAGCTGCTTTCCTAGTCCAGGGGTTTATTCTATAGAATGCTTGACGGATTATCCCCAGCACCTCTCAGACAGAACTTGGAGGCTATTTGTCCCATTGTTATGACGTTCCCTATGCTGAGCCAAAAAGTCAACTTCCACTGATCTGAGTTTGAAAATAAACATTCTTTGAAACATTTATAAATAAACATTTATTTGAAAATAAACCCTTTGAAAATAAACATTCCCCTGCTCTCTGATAGCTCTTCAAATGTTTAAAAACTGATCTTGCATCTTTCCTATATAATTCTTTTTCCAGGTCAGAAAAGGTATAAAGAGTATAGCCATAAACAATGTATTTTTTTTTCTTGATAAGCCACTTAAAATGGAACAACCTCATAGAATCAATAACATGTTGTTTCACTAGAAAGGAAGAAAAATCAGTGAAGTAATTTGGAGTCTTGTATCAATAGTTGCAGTTAGAGGAAATCTTGCCAAGAAGAAGGCTGAAGAAAATTGTAGGAGTGTTACAGCCTACCAACATATGGGGTGTGGCAGTTTCCAAAGTGAGGAATGGAAGATGGAAAAGAAAAAAATAATAACAGTTACACACATTTGAATAACTTTTAAAATTAAACTGCGTAGGCTGAAGCACATATTTTTAAAATTGTTATATTATTTTGGATAGCCTGTTTCTATCAAGGAAAAATTAATCAAATCAATGTCCAGATTATTTTTATGTATAGCCATTCAAATATAATTGTATTCATATATAATATGTGATTAATTACTTAAAAAATAAGATGCAATCTAAAAAAAAGAGGATAAAGGAGGTGTGATAGAATCTTCCTTGAAAACATGGGGCACCTGGGTGGCTCAGTCGGTTAAATATCTTACTCTTGGCTTTAGCTCAGGTCATGATCTCAGGCTGATGAGATCAAGCCCCATCTAAGGCTCTGCTCTGGGAATGGAGCCTGCTTAAGAGTCTCATTCTCTCTCTCTCTCAGTCTCTCTCCCTCCCTCCCTCCTTCCCTCTGCCCCCACATCTCTAAAAAAAGAAAAAAGAAAACATGAAAACATGATCAAAGTAAAAATTAATTATACACTGATTCTAAGAATAATATAAATAATAGATTCCCTCCAACATACAAAAGAGGCTAATTCAGGATAAATAAAAAGTACATTCTATTCATGGTTCAGGAGGACTATTAAACTTATTTCAAGTGGTACGGTTTTTAGTTACCTAAAAAACTTGTATGTAATCAAAGCTTCAAAACCTAGTTTTACCACTCCTTTTTCTTATAATCAGTGTTTTTATTTCTCCTTTATTCAGTTTTTCCTTTATTTTCCACAAACTTGTTACTATCCTCCTCATTCTTTAAAACTGTTATCAAACACTTTATAAAGTTGTTAGGTCAAAGTGACTTTTGTCCAACCTTGCTATGAGTATTTTTTTTTTTTATTACTGATCAGGTTTTCTTATTGAAATTCTCTACCTTTAAGTTCCAAGACTTAAAATGTCTTGATTTTCATTGTACATCTGTCTGTCTTTTGGGGGTTTTCTTCTTTCATTTGTCCTTCTACAAGAAGCCAACCTATCCTTGTTTTTTTTAAATACAAAATCAATAATAATCAGCCTTAATATAAAGCTCTACTTCTGAACTTTCAGTCAGCTTCTAATCCCTTATCTCCAGCTCTCTCAACACTTTTACTTGGATGTCAGGCTATTATCTCATAGAATTGAAGGGTGTTTGAGTTCCAACTGACCTGAAGATCATCTAGTCAAATCTCAAATTAAATGGTATAATTTGAAAGAATAACCATGTGAAGTCACTCAGATCACAGGGGTAGGACAAAGACTAACACAGAAGTTCTGTATTCTTCAGTCCCCAGCTATTTTGTAATATAGCACCACTACCCTTTGTGCCACCTTAAACATGGATGAATATAGATTAAATTTAGATTAAATTTATAAATTTTAGAACATAATTTATTAAGGTAAATTAGCATTTGGGGCAGGACAAGATTAATACCAACAATTTCAGACCAAATATATATTTGGCAATGTTCAAGTTTGACTCATGAAGAAGTGGTTGGAATAGGATTATTTTTAAAGTTTTTGAGAACCTATAAAATAAATCGCTTTGAGTTGGTTGGCTCAATTCATGTTGGTTGATACACCTGGTGTCTCAACTATTCCTCATAATTTGGAATCTGCTCCCACACCTTATTAAGAATGTCCTTATCAAATTTAGATATTTGGGATGGCAGCTTGAAGAGCTCTGCAGACCCAGTTCCAAGGAAACACTGGTGATAACTGATGAAAAGTATGATAGATAACCATTTAAAGTGTGGAAATGGTTCTAAAAACATAGAAAATTAAGAAGTCTTATCTTTAGAAAATCTGCTAATTCTTGATAAGAACAGTGAGCATCTGTAGCACTTTGACCATGACCTGCTCCCACACTCCCCTGTTCTCTTTCCCCCTGGACAATAAGCACAGCCCCCACCAGGCTTGGTCCCTCTGGATGAATTTCTCTCACCAACCAACTTTCCAGATTCCTCTCCAGCCCTGGAGCTGGCTCTACTTCCTCCCTCCCCTCCATACCCTGACCCTTAATACAGTTGTTTAGCTCGAACAAAGTAATACAGCTTGTTTGTGAATTAAAAAGAAAAAAAAAGTGTGATGACAGAAGCTCTAATCTAGGCACTGTGATCAAGAAAGTCTAGCTCCCATGACCTGAACTCCCAGTCAAAAGATACAGTATTTCAGTAAGACAGGCAAGCTACCAGAATTTCTCTTGACCACCTCCCAGGTACAAGTTGCAAAGGCTAAATTCTTAGTAAGTGTGGTTAAGGGCTTGGGGGCTCCCTTCCTAAATCCATCTTCCACAGAGCAGAGGATCTGCCCCAGGCTAAGAATTTTCAGGACCTTATTTCCCTAGCTCCAATTCATTTGTAAGACAAAAATTAAATATCTGAAGAGGCAAGCAGAGAAGACTAGAGGCTCTATAGCCACCCCATACTTTCATAATGGAGGAGTATCCTTTAAGGAGAAGGAAGACATTGTCCCTCTTTTCAGCTCTGGAGCAGGGGCTCAGAAATTTTGCCCCCTGGGATAGGCAGTTGATATGAATAAAGAGCTCCAAACCTCTCTTAAAGGAACTGAAAACTGAGTGTGATTTGATTATTGATAGTGCTGGACAATCCATTTCTGAGTGGTCTCTAAACTGGCTCTGGACCCAGTTATTGTCATGTCTCTAACAAATGTCAGAATCTCTTTGATTCAAGTTTCTGGACCCTGTTAGCTAGTTCTGGCAACAAGAGGTCTTACTCAACCTGCCATTACAGAGATTTGGTCAAAGCACTTAGGACTTGCTCATTTTATTCTTGCTAAATCTAAACCTGATTCTGAACTCCTGTATTACAAATTCAGAGCAACAGACTAGATTGAAATCTTGTTTCAATCCCAACTCAATAAAAATTCCAAGTCCTGGGAGCCTGGGTGACTCAGTGGGTTAAAGCCTCTGCCTTCGGCTCAGGTCATGATCTCAGGGTCCTGGAATCGAGGCCCACATCAGGCTCCCTGCTCAGCAAGGAGCCTGCTTCCTCCTCTCTCTCTGCCTGTCTCTCTGCCTACTTGTGATCTCTCTCTCTCTGTCAAATAAATAAAATCTTAAAAAAAAAAAAATTCCAAGTCCTGGAGCACCTGGGTGGCTCAGTCAGTTAAGGGTCTGCTTTCCACTTAGATCATGATCCCAGTGTCCTGGGATTGTGTCCCTCTCAGGCTCCCTCCTCAGCAAGAAGTCTGCTTCTCTCCCTCTGCCCCTCTCTCCTGCTTGTGCTTCTTAAATAAATAAGTAAAATATTCTTTTTAAAAAATGCAAGTCCTTTCCCAGCCCAAATTACATAATATTGAATATTGTTGAAAAAAGTATAAAATTATAGTGTCTTTTTTTCCTCTCTAAGGGCATATTGAGTACTTGATCTAATTAGATTAAAAAAGAAAGTAAACTCAATAATAAGCACGGGAGTGTGTATAATATAGCGAACCACTACCTCTTTTCTAACTTTTGTTCCTCCTTTCAAAGCAAAGTACTTTTCCATGAACACTCTTCCTCCCACAGAAAAATCATAACCACCAATGGTCTGCTATATATTTCCTATTAATTTCCATACTCCTTTATAATATCACTAAATTTCTTCCTTATACTAGAAAATTCAGTCTTTAGATTTTCTTCCAAAACTATGTAAAAAGAACTTGAGGCTGACATATTTTCAAAGTGATACATAGGCAACTTCAAAGAAAATCATAAATAGTTTACAAGTATGGTAGTCAAGCATCATCCAAGACCTGTATTCCATTATTTTTGTTTGAGAAATAAAAACTCACATTTCCAGACAAAAAACAAAGTTCACACGTTTTTCTTCACCTTTCTCCATGTAAAGAAATTCTTGTCATTAGTATAAATGCCTCAGAATTGAGAAAATGTAATTTCTCAATGTTATTAGTGATTGTTACCACTTTGTAAGTACAACAGGTCGTTACTTTTTCTTACAACCAGCAATTGGTAACATTTGTATAAATGTATAAACTGACCTGGAAGATGTGCACCTCAAACTGGAGTGGTACAGTTGAATTGCCGAGGCCTGGGACATTGGCAGAAGAGAGATTCCGGCTGCAGAGCTCCACGCCAGAAGGGCGGGAACTGAAGCTTTCCGGAAGGCTTTAGCGTTGCGGCAGCGCATGCGCAGTTCAGTCCCCGTGCGTACCTCAGGTGGTCTCGCAGCTGCACCGCGTTTGGGATTGAGCTATATCCGCCATACCTGGTGGGCCCCTGGTCTGAGGCGCCAGCTCGCTGCGACGCGGAGTTTGTGAGGGGAAGGGGACCATGAGGACTGAGGTTTACTTGATAGTTGGCGTGAACAGGACTCCTCAAGGACGAGTCTGGGACGATGGGCTGTCGGCACCGAGAAACACAGGTAAAGAAAAAAGAAAAAAATGTTTACATGTTTAGATGACCTTTAAAGAATAGGCGGTTGGGGCACCGACCAGGGCAGCTGAAAATCCGCATTTAACTTTTGACTCCACGCACATTTTACTAATAGCATGCTGTTGACTGGAAGTCTTACTGATAATATAAACTGTCAATGAACACGTATTTTGTCTGTTACATATATTCTGTATTGTTACAGTAAAATAAGCTACAGAAAAGAAATGCTATTAAGAAAATAATGAGGAAGAGAAGAAAAATACATTTACAGTACTGTACTGTATTTTTCGAAAAAGTCCGTGGGTAAGTGGACCAAGGCAGTTCAACTTGTTCAGGGGTCAACTGTGTGTTAAAAATTTTGCATTTAGAAGTGGTACATGACTTGACCATTAAGTTAATCCTTTTCAGTCCATAGTACAACTGTATAATTTTTAAGGAAATATTTAAAAAAATGATTTATTTACTAATTTTTTATTTTTTTAAATTGAAGAATAATTGACATACAATATTGCATTAGATTCAGAGTTACAACATAATGATTCTATATTTATGTACATTTTGAAATGGTGACCGCAGTAAGTCTAGTTACCGTTCATCATACAAAGTTGTTACAATATTATTGACTATATCCCCTGTCTTGTAAATTACGTGGCAATGACTTACTTACTTTATAACTGGAAAATTGTACCTCTTAATCCTTTTCTCCTATTTTGTCCATTTAAGACAGCTGATTTATCATAGAAGCTACATATTAGAGGATAATGAAAAAGATGAATAATAAATTGTGGGCTGAAAAACTAATTACATGGTGTGTGCATTTTACAGGGAGTATTGTTTTCATAGATTGGTGTTCCTGGGAAGCACATTCTGATGCAGAGTATCAGTAGAGGAATCCACAGCTGGCCCCAAGCAATCCTGAATGTTTTTGCTGGCTGTGTGTAGAATATGGCTCTGACCACTTTTGAAACTTATTTCTCAAGGTTGTATATAAAGAAAGGAATCTTGAGGCATAACATAATGTCTTCCTCCGTGAAAGAGAGCAGGCTTATTCACTGCTTATTATAAAACGCTAGCTTAGTGTCCCTCTTCCTAAGGGAATTGTGCATACAGACATGCATCTGGCCCCTTAATTTTGCTGCTCTTGAACTTGGGGGACATAGAATGGATTCAGTTTTTATTCTCATGCCGTTTGCTTTGCCACGAGTAAAACTTCATGCGCTTCTGGAATAGAAGTCTTGTTTCTTCCGGCAGTATCCATGAAAGCGTAACAGACTAACTTTTTGCTTGCAAGTCAAAGGAAGACACATTTCAGACCCTGATAGATTTGTATGGAGGAAATTTACTGGGGAATGCTCTCTGTGGAGGCATGAGAGAAGCAAATTAGGCAGAGGGAGAAACTGATCTGTCATGTAGTCACACCAAAGGCCTTACTTAACCAATGCTGCAAAGAACTTGGGATTTGGGATAACCTTGAAGATATGCCCCAAACTGAGGCAAGATGGCCTGGCCCCTGTGTCACATATCAAGCAGTCTTTGTGTATGGGCTGCCCACAATATGATTTTGGGCAAGGTGATTCTGTGTCTGAAGACAAGGGTCATAGGGAAAACCTGGCAGTGTACCTCAGTGTCCATCCACTACAAGGGCAACTCATGCAGTCACATTTGTGAGTTTAAAAAATAAATACTGTTTTTAAACTTCTGAGATAAAATACTTCTGAGATAAAATACTGTTTTTAAAGTTCTAGTGGCATGTATGAATAGACTCAAATGAAATGGTTATGTTGGTCAGTTTTGTGACTATTTTGAAAAATCCCCTTTGAAAGCAAAGAGTAATTCTGCCACTTTAGTGTTTGTGGTTAATTACAGGCTAAATATTATAAACTATCAACAAATAATCTACCATACAAACTTTTTCCAGTTTATTCTGCCCTCCTTGCTTATTCATCTGAACACTTTGGTGATTTCTTATGTAGTATCTAGATATCTGAAATGTGTCCAAGAACATGAATTATAGATTGTGACAACCTGAATTCGAATTCTCAGTGAAACTCTTAATTTTTTGCTTTATTATGGGCACATTGCTTAATTTGTCTTTGCAACAAATTTCTATTCAATACAGTGGGAATAATGTATTTAGATCAAAGGGTTGTTATTAGCATTTGAGATATTCTGCTTGGCTGTGTGTTTAGGTAGGAGTGAGCTCTCGTATCTTAACTGCCATCATTAGGCTTTGCTTTAATTCTATCTAGACTCAAATGCTACTCACTTTTTCTTAGGAAGAACATTCACACAAATATATCTTTGGTTTATGTCATTACCTGAATCTAATTTTTTTTAAGACATGGGAAATGTCTTATTTAACTTGTATTTCAGTGCTTATTACAGTGCCTGACACACAAAATGAGCTTTATTACTGAATTAATGAACAGATGGATTAAATAATGACTTTTCCAATGTTGGTAGTTTGACCCAGAAACATAGAGGTATGCTTAGAGACCTTCATAGCAAATGAAAATGAAAACAAGTAAGGATGGTTTTGAGCAAAGAATATAGTATCTGAGGACAGGGCTGGTAAATATTTGTTCAACAGGGGAGGATTAACACTTGACAACAGATTTTTTTTTTCTATTCTTTATTATGATTGTGGTATAAAACTGGTACAGTAAGGCAGATAAGTATTTTCTTATTATTCAGGGTTATCAGTACAGTGATACATGGATTCATAAATGGTAAGAAGGAAAGGCACCTTCTTTCATTGGAGAAACATCATGGAAGAGATGGTCCTTAATATATAACTTGAAGAGCAAGAAAAACTGAGTAAAATTAAGAGATAGGTAAAGGATGGCGTCTTGAGGGAGTGTCCTAGAAAATCATTTGAGTAATACGTGCAAAGTATCCTATGTGGGTGTGAGAACTTATTGGGAACTATAAGTAATACAGCACAGGTGGCAAAAAAGGAGTAAGTGATAAGATTGAAGGGAAGGTCTTTGTTTGGATTCCTCCTAAAGAAAAGCCTGAGCCAAGGACTTGGGTGCTTAAATTTTTTTGGAAGGTGATCCTAGGAAGCAAGAGTGAAAGAACTGGAAGGGTTATTCAAGCAAGAAGAAAGAGTTAAGCTAAGAATAACTATCAGGGTCCCTTCTTTGTATAATGAAGACACAATTTCATTAGGGTTCCTGAGAAGGATAAATAATATCTCCTAGAATTGTCCTCTTAAAGGAAGGAAGGCTGGAAAATTTACTTCCAGACACTCTTGTCAACTGGGGTCCTCTTGGGCATTAATTCTTCCATGTTTCCAGGATGTACCTAGGAGCTCTGCCAGCCTGGCACCACCTTCCACCCCATGAGGAGAATCGCTGGGGTGTAAGGCATGTGAAAGATTTGCTGCATACACCCAAGATGGGATATTGTCATAAAAAGATGAATTAGAGAAATAAACGGTGCTCATAAACTCTCCACAGTAGTTGCAGATGATATTAAATCTAGACTGAGGGGATGTGATATGAGACACAAAAATGTCTGCTACAGGTAAATAAACAGGGCCAGACCATAAATGCCTTGAACACCTTGTTAAGGAGCTTGGAATTTACCTATTTACCTTTATGAAGTGTAGTGTGTGGAGTAAGACAATAATATGACCAGATGCAGATATTTTGGGACATGGAACATAATCTCCTTGACATAAACACATATGATAGATACTTTAAAATCTCAAAATCCAGTTCTTATTAATTTCTTTTTTTTTTTTTTTTTAAGATTTTATTTATTTCACAGAGGGAGAGAGATCACAAGGAGGCAGAGAGGCAGGCAGACAGAGAGAGGGGGAAGCAGGCTCCCCGCCGAGCAGGGAGCCCAATGCGGGCCTCGATCCCAGGACCCTGAGATCATGACCTGAGCCGAAAGCAGAGGCTTTAACCCACTGAGCCACCCAGGCGCCCTCTTATTAATTTCAAAAGGACTTCATAGTACTGTATGCAAGACCTGCCAATCTAAAGAAGAGATTACTTTTTTAATTGCCATTGTCTGCCACCCAATTAAAAACTCCTCTTAATACATTTAGTATAAATTAACTTAAATAATTCTTAACAAAAAGTTTGTTATTGAAAAGAGATATATTTCTTTATTGTATTAGTAAGTGGTTGCTGTGTAAAAACTATACTGAAAGATAGTGACTTAAAAAAGCAATTACTTACTGTTTACAGTATGTTCAGTAGGAGCCAGTTGCCCTATGCTGGGCGTGGCTGGAGCACTTTTATTCACCATTTTCCTAGGCTCAGTGGGGTGGCCAAGCACCTTCCTTCTGTGGGCGTGGCCAAAGCATAAAGAAATAAGCAGAAATCTGTAAGGTTTCCAATGGCCTGGGCTTAAAACTGGTTCACTGTCATGTCTGCCTCATTCATTAGCCTCACAAATCAGATGAGCAAACAGTCAAGAGGCAGGGAAATGGACTCTCCCTGTTAGAAGACACGTGTCAAATCTGTGTACATAATCAGGGAAAAACTGGATGATAGCAATATCTATCACACTGTATTAGTATCCCAGGGTTGCTGTAACAAAATTACCACAACCTTGGTGGATTAAAATAGTAGTTGTTTATTCTACACAGTTCTGGAGGCTGGAGGTACAAAATTAGTGTTGGAAAGGTTGGTTCTCTCTAGAAGCTCTGATGAAAATGATGTTTCAGATTTACTCCTAGTTTCTACTGAGTGTGGGCAGTCCTTGGTGTTCCTTGGCTTGTAGATGCATCTCTTCAGTCTGTCTCCATATTTCATGTGATATTTCTGAGTCTCTTCATATCGTCTTTTCTGGCTCTTATAAGAAAACCCATCTATAATTATAGTTAGGGCCTAACCTAATCTAGGGTGATCTCATCTCAAGATTCTTACTTTAATTATATCAGCAAAGGCATTTATTTCTAGTCAAGTTACATTCTGAAGTTCTGGGTGAACATAACTTTTGGGGAGCCACTATTTAATTCACTTACACAAAGTCACTCACATATGTAATGTTTTTGAGATTTTTACCATGAGTAGCATCACTTCCAATTTAGTGTTTAAGTTTAGCAACCTACCTGTGTATGTGTGTATGTATGTATAAATATGTTTTAATTTTATACATATGTATATATATGTAATTATTTTAATTTCACAATAATTCAGGAGTCAAATACTATAAACATTACATTTTAAATAAACCAGATTTTGATGATTAAATATTTCATGTATGAAAAAAATACTCTACCACTTAATATATTTTACTCTTAGAATATTGAATAGGAATTATATGAAAAATCAGTCAATTTAATATACAGGTTTGATTTAATTTAAATGTACATATGACATGCAAAATGTTACCAAAACCTTAAAGGTAATAATGATACCACGTCATGTTTTCAAAGCATACCTCAGTTCTGAACTCATAAATGTAGTACAAATCAATCAGATATACAATAGGTCACCAACTGGTGATTTGGTACAAGCTTCCAGAAAAATGTGGAGCAAAAATAACCTATGATACAAATTTTTTGGCCGTAACTCAAACCTAGGAAACTCCTGAAAGTATACAAGAATTGCTAAGGAGTTAGATTGCTTGTACTCACTCCTATTTTCCACAAATTATACAGCAAAACTATGGAATAAAGCAACATTGGAGTAAAAGATGTGGCCCCAGACTGGTGCCAGTACATGAACTGTTTATTATCTTTTAGTGCCAGTCCACAATGAGATAAGTACAAATTCAGAATATTTACCAACTTTTATTGAAGTTTTATGTTACTTCCACGTCTTACGGCTTTTGAACTCACTTCACTGAACATGGCCTAAATCTTTTGAGTTGCACATGGAGTCTTAGGTACTTGTCATGCGTGTATACAATAGTATTTGATAATTAAGGATTTATTTTTCATCTCTAATCCAAAAAAAATGTATTAAACCTAGAATCCATGTCTTTCCTCAAAAGGTAATTAAAACTTTTGGGCCTAGCTGTTGATGAAGGAGTGAAGATATTTTGAGAATACAATATAACTTGCATTTTGGACAATAGTTAAAAGTGATTATCCTGAGTTTGCCAAAATTGCTTTAAAATCTTTTATGCCATTCCCATCTACTTACCTCTTTAAGAAAGCTCTCCTTACTGCCATTTCTCTTGAAACAAAATGTAGGAGTAGTTTTGATATAGATCCTCCTCTGTCACATACTGATATACATGTTGTTCATTCAGAATTTGTGAATATATGTTTAAAAGGGAAATCACTATTTCATCGACAACCTTTCCTTAAAGTTACAATTCTTAACAAAAAAATTATAAGTTTAATAATAATTAACTATATTAATTGCTTCCATACACTTCTAATTAACTTTTAGTGAGAAGCATATAAATTTTCCATTTTGTCTTTCTTCCTATACTATGTTGTTATGATTATATTTATTGAAATATAATTCATATCAGGTGGTTCTAACATAAAAGAATGAGTATATCAAAATGTCTTCATCTTTGTGTTTTTTCCTGTTTTAGTTCCCTAGTAATATATACTTTTTAAAAAAATATATTGGTCCATAAAATATTGGTATTTTAAATAAAATGATGCGGCATGGATAGTTTGAGAAGCAATGAAGTAGATGATTCTTGACTAAGTTTCATTAATTATTCAGAAATGAGTAGATACTAGTATGTTAATGGTATAAGTCATATTACTTTTCAAGATCTCAAGGCAGTATCCAGAATGCATGGGGATACCATAATAAACAAGTATGGGGACAATCTAGTGAATAATTTATTATGATGATATTAATAATTATAAATATAATTAGATAAATTTATATGCTCTATTGATTATTTTCCAAATCTTTGTGATTTGGGAAATGAAATGTTCAAACCATCGTATTCTAATTGAGTACTTCCTAGAGGAAATTTGATGGTGATATTACTACTAAAATATTATACCAATGAAATGAGGAATTGTTTTTTAAATTATTCTTTCCATCAAAAGTAATATAAAAGAACTTCTTCTATTGGTAAGTAAAATTGTGTAATACAACAGCTAGAAGCAAAACACCCCCTTATAGCAAAAACAAAAAATCCAGAAAAGCATCTCAGTTTAGAGAGGCACAGAGTGCAATATTTTCAGTAAGTCCTACCATCCTTTTGTTTACAGATAATAATGATAATATATACCCACAATTTTTTTGAGCACATAAGATGTGCTAGGTGTCCATTCTTTTTTTTTTTTTTAAGATTTTATTTGTTTATTTGTCAGAGATAGAGAGAGAGCATAAGCAGGCAGAGTGGCAGGTAGAGGCAGAGGGAGAAGCAGGCTCCTCGCCGAGCAAGGAGCCTGATGTGGGACTCGATACCAGGACCCTGGAATCATGACCTGAGCCAAAGGCAGAGAGTTAACCCACTGAGCCACCCAGCTAGCATCCATTCTGTATGCACATATGCACACACACCCGTGTGCATGCACATACCCATATATTCTCTTTCATGCTCTGAAGAGATTGTGATTTAGACCTGTGATTTAGGTGCTGTGATGTCTTTTGATGTGTAAACTTGGCTAGGCTGTAGGGACCATCATTCAGACAACATCTAAGTATTGCTATGAAGATATTTTAAAGATGTGATATTGTTGATTGTGTGAACCTGAATGAATCAGTTGAAGGACCTTAATAGAATTGCTGAGGTCATCCTAAGGAAGAAGAAATTCCATTTGTGGACAGTAGCTATAGTCCAGGCCTAGAGGTTGCCTGTCCTGTGGAATTTAAATTTGCCTAGCTACCCCACAATTGGTAAGCCAATTATTTGTAATAAATCTCTTAATATACGTCTGGTTAAATCTTGGCTGATAGAGGTATTACTATCTACCTGCTTACAGATTTTAAAAAGTTAAATTCTTTATCCAAGGTTCAGTTAGTTTGTGCCAGGATAAGGATCTGCACTCAGATTAGCAATTGCCAGAGCTTAGACCCTTAAAAATTGTGAGCTAATGTTTTCAGAACAATAGTTGTCAGCTATACATGACCAACATTTAGGTTTCTATGTAATCAGCAGACTTTTTATCTAGCTCTCAACCGATTATCTCTTAACAATGGAAAGGTGGACCTCAGTATCAGACAGAGCCTGTTTGTTGCACATTCTTTAAAGTATGTTGAAAATAGAAAACAGTTTACTGACTATAGTTCTCATTAGTGAATGTAGATAAGCCCAGTTCCAACTTTTTGAGGCGAGAGTTAGTCTCTTTAAAGGAATGGTGCATATAGATATCCAGAGTGCAAAGACCCTATTCTTCTATAATGGTCAGGATTTCTAGCAAAGGCTACGATGGGAAGGACATAGTTAGGGGCACTTTCATTCTTCTTCTTAGCTCTTCTTTTAGAATTCTGTCTTTTGGTTTGGATATAATGTGCATTTTGCTTTTTTAAGTACTTTTTTTCTACTTACCCTCACAACTCTAAGAGCTATTTGGAGTGGATAATTTCTTTTTATTAGCCATTAAATGTAAGACTTAAAGAAAATAGAAGACTTGCTTAAGATCACAGTTCTATAATTGGCCAAATCAAAGGTTAAAAGCAGTTTGTCAAACATCATTCTTGCTTTCATGCTCCACATTTGATTACTGTTCAAGCAGCCATATGTACAGGGTTCCTTTCTTTCAAGTTTCTGATGGCCCAATCTAGGAATTGAGAAACAAGGGACCACTGAGAAGAAATGTTTTATTCATGGATTATGCAGTAGAAATAACAGAACAAATAAGTCAATTTATATTGTTGCATAACAAATTACCACGTGCTTAGCTACTTAAAACATCAATTTATGATCTCATATTTCCATGGTTCAGAAGTCCAACATGGCATGGTTGGTTTCTTGAGGCTGAAATCAGGATGTCAGTCACAATAGCAGTTCTCATCTGAGGGTTGGTGTCTTCTTTCTAAATCACTAGTTGGTGGCAGAATTCAGTTCCTTCTCTTGCTTTTGACATGGCCCTTTCCATTTTCAAGCCAACAGCAGGAGGTCAAGTCTTTCTCATACATTTAATCTCCTTGATTTCCCTTCTTCTTCTTCGGCTTTTAAGTGTTCTTTTGGTGGAAAGAATATTGGACCTGGATTTCCCTTTTGGCTCTGCAGCCACCAGCTGTATAACCTTGGGGGTGACATAAACTTTCAAGGCTTTATTCCTTTAGATAAAGGATAAGGACACTGAAGTCTACTTTTTCTTTCAACAGATTTCTTGACACATATTAATCACTCTAGGGTCCCTTTCAGTTCTAATTTTAAATCATCTGAACAAGCAGTTCAGTAATAAAGATGTACTTTTTGCCAAATACAAAACAAGATTCCCTGATTATACTCAATAAAAGTTGATTAAATGAAAAAAAAAGTAGATGAATCTGAGCAGTACTTTTCAAGTTATCTGTGTTTCACAAAGGGTAAAAATTAAGCAAGAATAATAGTGCTTCTCAGATTCCTGACCTCTTTCCAAGATTTATGAATTTTATTAACTGTTGATTCATGCGAAACCCAGTATCTGATAGCTATGAGGCATGAACAGCAATTAATTAGACTGGTGCCACTCAAAAAGAAGTGGGACCTAATGCATAACAACGTTCAGTCAGTTCTGTAGAAATCGCCTATGTAGATTTAATATTGAACTACCAATATAAAATAATGTTTCAAAGAAAAAATATAATTATGCTTCCACTGTGCATGGTTTTATATATTATAAGCAACTATGAAGTTTTTTTAAATGATATTATTCATTTTTTCAACATGATAAGTGTACTCTTTAATCCCCATCTCCCTCACCTCCCTCCCCTCTGGTAATTGTCAGTTTGTTCTCTATACTTAAAACGGCTGTTCAAAAGTGCTTTTTTGTTTTGTTTTTTGTTTGTTTTTCTGCAATGTTTTGTGGCAATAGCGCTGTCAATAGAGGGCTTTAAGTTGTTTTTGCTACACACCTGTTGATTTCAACTTTATCTTCCAGACCTGTGGCTTTGAATAAACAATGAAATACTTTAAAAAGTGCCTTATTTAGCAAAATCAGTATGCATCAAAAGCACTATGCTCATTGGGAATGTAGGTGTTAATCAAAATGTACAATCTCAAGGAAAAATTGAAAATAGTCTATAATGGAAAATTTTAATGAACTAGAGATTCTAAAAATTCTAAATTTGGGATGTAGATTTTTGTGTAGCTGTCAATGGAGAGGAAGAGACTCTATGCTAAGCCTATTTTGATGGACCTATGACACAGGAAACAGATTCCTAGAGAGTCGTATGCAGGAAATGGTCTTAGTATGTACAACATTTTTTTAAAAAAGATTTTATTTATTTGACAGAGAGAGACAGAGAAAGAACACAAACAGGGGAAGCAGGAGAGTGAGAAGCAGACTCCCCACTGAGCAGGGAGCCCGATGTGGGGCTCCATCCCAGGACCCTGGGATAATAATGACCTGAGCCGAAGGCAGCCGCTTAACCAACTGAGCCACCCAGGCACCCTAGGATGTACAACTAAGAAAACAATGGTAGGACTGGGCAGGATGATAGGCTGACTTGCGATTTACTTACAACTAAGGCCTTTGTAACCCCATATCAGCTAATCATTGTCATACCTGGAAGGAAAAAGTCTTTGGACTAGACAGTTCATACAACTGAGGACAGTTTCTGTGAGTGGAAATAAGTGTGTACGTGTGTGTGTGCAGTTTCCTTAGGATTTTCAACATAGAATTATATGTGATTGAATATGTACAGCTTTGCTTTTATCTTTCAAATATGAATATTTTCAATTTATTTTTCTTGTCTGGTGCCATTAGCTAGAAACTCTAGTATAATGATGAATAGATACCTGCTGAAAGTAGGTATCCTGTCTTTTTCCTGTTTTGTGGAAGGAATTCAGTCTTTCACTATTAATATGTTGCTATCTACAGATTTTTATAGGTGCCCTTTATTTGTTTTAGGAAGTTATTTCTGTGTCTAGTTTATTGGGTGGTTTATCAGAAATGGAAGTCTAATTGAACATAATAAAAATGGATGTCTGATTTGTCAAACACTTTGAATTTACTGAGATGATCCTGTTTTGTTGGTTTTTTTGATTCTATTAATAGTAACTCTATTATAGCAGAAGTTGTGCCTGGTAATATTATTGATATACTAACTTGACTTGGTGAAGGAATATCAGAAAATTTCCTTTTGTTTTCCCTACCTTAATGGCACTTATCCCACAGATCAAAAAACCAATGTGAGTGTTCTCCTATCAAGGTTAGCCAGCCCATTAATACATTTGGAAACTGAGGAAATGAAAACTATGTGGGTCTGTGAATGCAGAAGGTTCACTCTCAGTTGGATTTATCTGAGGACTGCATTTATTATCTGGCCAGCATCTACCCTCATTTTAACACTATTAAAACTATTTGGTGCTTTGGATCCTTGGATATCAATGCCAGTCCAGCCCCTTTATCTAATAATCTTCAGAAAGTATTCCTATTTTCTTTACCTACCACATGGTTATCTAAGTAAAGTGTTTCTAGGTCCCTGTGGTAGAACAGTTTTTGATTTATAGAAAAATTGTGATAGTACAGAGAATTTCCAGTATATTTATTTCTTCTGTACAGCTTCTTTTGCCTTTGGTCCTACCAACTTGACTCATTTTGGAAGTTATTTAGATCAGCACATTATCCTTTTATCCCCTTCATCGAAGTTGTTTTATACATTTATAAGTTCAATAAGATTGTTTAATTTTTAACATAGCACTTTCCATCTTTGGATCCACTGAGTTTCTAAATTATTTTTTATGATTATGTTTCATTAAGGTTAATACTTTGTGCTGGAAAGTTTTATAGAATTTGGAAAATGCATATGCGAATCATGTATTCGCAATTATAGTGTCTTGTAAAATACTTTCATTGCCCTGAAGACTCCTCTGTGCTTCATTTACTCAACCTGCAGCCTTTCCTGGAACTACTGGTCTTTCTCTATCATGTCTATAGTTTGTCTTTCCCAGAATGTCATATATTTTTTTATTTTTTATTTTTATTTATTTTTATTTTTTTATTTATTTCATAGAGGGAGAGAAATCACAAGGGGGCAGAGAGGCAGTCAGAGAGAGAGAGGGGGAAGCAGGCTCCCCGCTGAGCAGGGAGCCCGATGCGGGCCTCGATCCCAGGACCCTGAGATCATGACCTGAGCCGAAAGCAGAGGCTTTAACCCACTGAGCCACCCAGGCGCCCCCAGAATGTCATATAATCAGAATTATAGAGTATATGACCTTTTCAGACTGGCTTCTTTCACTTAGCATTTTGGATTCATCTATGTTTTCTCCTGGCCTAATAACTTGTTTATTGCTGAATAATATTCCTTGGTAAAAATGAGGAACCGTTTGTTTATTCAATCATCTACTGAAGGGCATCTTAATTGCCTTCCATTTTGGGTGATTATGAATACAGTTGCTGTAAACATTCAGGTTTTTGTGTAGACATACATTTTCAAATTCATTGGATAAATATTTTGGAGCATGATTGCTAGATCACCTGGTAATGCTATGTTTAGCTTCGTAAGAATGGTCAAACTGTTTCCCAAAGTGGTTCTACCATTTTGCATTTTCATCAGCAATGAATAAGTGTTCATCATTGTCACCAGGAACTGGTATTTTTAGTTTATTTTTTAAATTTAATTTTAATTTTTTTTATTTTTAGCCATTCTAATTAATGAGTGGTGTTTCTCCAAGCGATTTTTGTACATAATAAGTTTTATGAAGATTTATAGGGTTAGGTAAGGAAAATTGCATGTCTTAGAGGAAAATCATTGTTGGTTGTTTTCTAAGAATGCAGAGAACAATCTTTATTGATATAGTTTCTATTAGTGGAGTATATTCTTTTGATTAATTATAGCTATTATTGAATTTTGCCTATGCTTTGGGATACATTAACCTAGGATTTTACCCCCAACTTTTTAAAAATTTAAGCAGTCTCACAATTAAAGTGGCTCACCAAAACCAAATATTCTCTGCAATGATTAGTATGATTGACAATTGCTTTCAATGTGGGTCTATCTTACAAGGCTAAAGGTAAAATATTTTAACAACATAGTCATAGCATAGATAACATTTTGATTTCTTTCCAATTGCATAATTTGTAGACTTCCAAATACCTAGTTTAATTCCCATGTATTTTTTTCAAGTGCATTTGGAATTGCTAATTATGTTTAGGTAATATGTGTTTAACTTGCTCCCATACTTATATTACAGAAAATACATTTAAATAAAATGGCCTTCTTTTATGTTATAATCTACACTCTTATTTCCAAATTGGATGATTATTAGGCCTATATTTAATAGCTACTCTTAGGTTAAAAATGCTCAATGTGACCTTTACTTTGAGAAGGAAACATATAATTTTTACTATTTATCCATCTGAATTTTGCTATTTAACATGCAACTTTAAAAGCAGAGTCTGTACTTTCACTTTATAAACTGTCCTATACATATATTTAAGCTATAATCTCATTTTGGATTTGAAAGAATATAATTGAGTGAATATAAAAGGGTGATCTAGTTTTTGCAAATACTTTTCCCTTTCAACTGGTAAAATAAAAATATAATGAGTCAAATACATTCCTGTTTAAAAATAAGTTAACTTAAATAGGGTTTATAACACATTAGCCCATGTGTGATGCTATTAATCAGAATTAATCATAGTCCAGTGAGTTACCAGAAAGAAGGGAAAATAAAATCTCATTACATTTTTATCATCTCAGTAAAGGTTTTGCATTTTGCTGCAATAGAGTGAAAAATTTCATGTATATATATTTTCTCTTATTTAAAACTTACTGAAAGGGAATCGCCATGTCCAACAATAATGTGCCAACTTTATTCAGACCAACTGTCCCACTGAGTAGAACTAAAAACTCTACATAATAATAATAATAATGGTAATAATAATAGTAAGCAATGATAGTATTTGTTTGGAAACATCAAAAAGCTACCAAAGTAGCAAGATTTTGAAGACCAATATCCTCCCAAAAAGAGAAGAGTAGAAAGGTGAATAGTTGGAATTACTTTTTCTCAAAGAATTTTTTGATTCAAAACCAGAGGCTTGAAAATAAGGAGAATTTTCTTAATCTAACATGGAGTGGGGAAGGTAGGCTTTTGGTTTAGATGTCAGTGTAGAGGTAGGTCTCCACATTTTCATTTGGGAAACCCAAAAGGCTGAAGGTAACAAAAGAGTAAATTAGAAATGATGATCTTTTACAAAGGTTAAAGCCTAACTTCAAATCAGTTCAGCCCTTGAGTCGATAAAAGCACTTGACTGTCTGTGAGAAACAAAAATGAATCCTATCTTGAGAAAAATAATACTGCCAGAAAAGTTGTACTGTCTCTTCAGTTTTCAACATAATGTATGGCATTCAACCAAAATTAGCCAAAAGTAAAAAAAAAAAAATAGAAATGAATCTATAGGCAATGACAGGATTAGAATTAGTGAGCATAGACCTTCTATTATCTGTCATTAATATTTAGGAAGATAATCCAAAACATAGAAAGTTTTAGCAGTGAACTAGAAAGTATGCATTTTAAATAAAGAAATTCTAAAATTGAAAAAGAGAATAATTAAAAATAAGAATTCAACAAAGGGGCTTAATGTCACATTATACATAATAGGAGAAAGGAATCTAATTCTAAACTGAAAGTTAGCTCATATAACAATATCCCCTTTGAAACATAAAAAGATGAAAGGTTGGAAAATATAAAATCAGACATTGGGGACATAATGTATAATTGCATAATATATGTTGTGCATATACTTGGCCAAAGAGGGCAAAAACTTAATGGTATTGACAAATTGTATTTGGGTATATAATGGCTAAGAGTTTTCTAAAGTTAGAAAGACATGAAGCCAGATTAAAGAAGTGCTAAAAACAACAAACATGATAAATACAAAGAAATTTCCACCTTGGCTCTTTATAGTAAAACTCCTGAAATCAAAGACAGTAATATTAAAACTTGACAACAAAAAAAAGGACACATTACTTATTTTCAAACCAACGACAATAAGACTGAGACCCGATTTCTTGATAGAAACAATGGCAACTATAGAAAACAGCAGATAATATTCTAAGTTCTGAAAGAAATAAATACAAAAATAGAAGTCTAAGCTATGGCTGCCATAACAGTGCTCTTCTTAAATCCCCAGCTGCTGGGAATATAGTTGCCTGAAGGCCCCAGCTTCTGTTCTCTGAAATCCATGCTTAAATTAACTCCCAAAGTCCTTCTTTTCACAGACTGCTCTTAGCTAAACACTGAGCGAAGCAGGGACTTACTATGGCAGGCCCATTCCTAAGAGATTAGGGACTCTTTTGTTAGGCAACTGTCCTCTGATGGACTCCCTCACAGACTTGGCAAATTTTTGTTAGAAACATGCTGCAGAGTAAGACACTTCCAACCATCTGTTCTCTTCTTTTTCACTCTCCCCTTCCTACATCATTCAGAGTCTGACCTGCATTGCTGTCTGAGCTTTTCTCTGCTTCAGCACTTCATTTTCTCTCAGGCATTTCCCCTAAATGGTTTATTTCACATCTAACCCTATTTTGGCACCTGTTCTTAGAATGTCCATCTATTAAGAAAAAAAACTCCCTACAAAATGAAACAGGAATAGAGATATTTTCACAGTTAATAAAACAATAAAAATAGGCAGAATTAACTGGTGACCATATAACACAAAAGGAAATACTAAGGCTATCACTGAAGACAGGAGGAAAATTATTCCATGCAGAAGTACAGAGATGCAGAAAAAAAATGTAGAGATAGTAGATAAATCTGTAAGTATAAGTAATTTTGACTATAGAAAATGATAGTAACATCTTCTGGGAGTTAAAAATATGTGACAACAAAGGAACAAATGGTAGAGTTACACGGAGTTAAAGTACAAGACCTTAGGTCCTTTCATTGCACAGGAAGTGGGCCCCTTTAGTGTAGGTGGGTCTTGTGAATATGCTGGCATTCCACTCTGTGAAAGGTGGCAAGATGAAGAGATTTGCAGGTATAATTAAGGTCTTTAATTTCTTGACTTAGAGTTAACCAAAAGGTGATTATCCTGGTGGCCGGGCTTAACTTAATCCTATGAGCCCTTTCAATGAGGGTCCAGACCTTCTCTGAAGGAAGATAATGAAAGAGACTTCTTGCTAGCTTTGAAGAAGTAAGTTGCTGTGAAAGATGCTCATGTCAGGGCCCTGAGAGCATCTTCCAGGAACTCAGACTGACTCCCACTCAAGAGCCCGTAAGAAAGTGGTTACCTCCATCTTACAGTTACGGAGAGAGTTAGTTCTGACAATAACCAGAGAGCTTGGAAAAGGACTCCAAATAGCAGCTGAGATGGCGGCTGAGCCAGCATGGTGGTTTGAATGCAGGAATGTGAGACTTTTAGCAGTGGACCTAGATAATCTATGCCTGGATTCCTGACCCTGGAAATTATAAGATAACAAGTATATGCTATTTCAAGATGTTCCATTTTTGGTAATTTGTTATATACCATTAAAAAATTTCACAGCTCTTATAGCTATGATAAAAACATGTAGACTTTAACACTAGAGGCCTTACTACACATAAAGAAGAGTGTTTTACAACATAAAAGAATTAATCCACCAAAAGATATAAAAATTTTAAATATGTATGTAACTAACACAAATATCTCAAATGTATGTAAATCAAACAATAGGGGAAGAGATAAATACACAGATTACCATGACCACTTTTATCATACCTCTCTTTGAAACAACATATTTGTTTTGAGGTCCAATATACACTTCAAATATACTGCTGAAACAATAATATTGTGACTTTACAGAATTTGAAAAAATAAGTTTCAAAAAATAAGAACCTGAAAATTGAGATAAAAAGTGATTTCAGAAGGCTAGATAGACTTGAAATTACTCTTTATTTTTTAAAGATTTATTTATTTTAGAGAGCACACATGTGTGAGTGGTGGGGGGTGGCAGAGGGAGAGGTAGAGAGAGAATCTCAAACAGACTCCCCACTGAGTGTGAGCCCATGCAGGGCTGGATTTCATGACCCTGAGATCGTGACCTGAGCTAAAATCAAGAGTTGGATGCTTAACTGACAGAGCCACTCGGGTGCCCCGAAATTAACCTTTAAAGAAAACGTTTTTCATATCTATTCTTTTGTCAGTGATTTAAACCTTTAGGCAAGAAGAAACATTCACATTACTTGTTTGCATACACTGTTTTTAGGAATAAAAAGCCAGGGATATCATTAGTCCGAGTAATATGGCAAAATTATTCTCATTAGATTTTTATGCCAGTATTTTGTTCAATTCATTCAGTGAGTAGGTAAGTACTTAATTAGTGGCTATTTTCCAGAAGGCAGTAATAACACCGAATATAAAACAGAAATATATAGCTTTCACCTTTTACAAAGTTATTTTCTTTATCGCAATAGACTGTGTTTCAGTGCCTGTAGTTTACTTTAAGATGTATCAAAATCTAATAGTAAGTATGGATGTACCAGTTTATTCCACATCCTTAGGGATAGACATTTGTTCTACTTCAAAATGTATACTTCATGGATTGTTAGGAGATAAGATATGCTACATTGTGAAGAAGGCTATTGTAAACATGTTGCTTTTCAATGTCTCAGTTAACCTTCAGACTTTACTAACATTATTATTTTTGAAATTAAAAGCATAATAATTAGTATAATTATAATAAATGGAATTTGATGAAATTAAAAGTTAAAAATTTGGATTAGGGTAAATGATTTTAGAGATGTTTCTTATCTTTGTAAGAATAAAGTTTAAGAATCTAGAGAAATGTCTTCTATGCTTCCTTAGGGATGGCATCTAAACTTAATCCTTAAGTGATTCTGTATCCAGTCATTAGCAGTGATTCTGATTCTCTGATATCAGCTAAAGGGTAAAAATAAGTAAATAAATAATTTAAAAAATTCTCAGTTGGAAAATACTTGCATATGCCTGGGATAAACATTTCATATTAGTTTTTATAACACCCAAACCTTAGCTAGAACTTACTGAATTTACTGCATATGTTGTATAAAATGTATAGTGGCTCGTTGTAATAAACACTTGTTTATGAGTACCTATATGTTTGGCAGAATTTGTTCTGAGATTTACATTATTTAAAAGCTCGAAATTTCAGGGTTTATCAACCTCATATTTAAAAATTAAAAAGTAGTGTAATAGTTGTATATGAACATATTTGCTTAGGTCAGTCCATCACAGAATGGTTACACAAAACAAACAAAATCAAGGCAGAGAGAAAAGTAATATAAAAGAAATAGAAAATGCAAACAAAGTGTTACGACATTTCACTAGAAGAATCCACATCTCTTCTTGCTCAAGAAAGCTAAAATAAGCAAAAGAGAGCAATTAAAAATGAAGAGAGTAAAAAAAAAAATGAAGAGAGTAGGGGATGACAGGAAGCACCGTGAGAAAGATATTGAAGAGGGAAAGCTCATGGAAATATTTGGGAAATAGTGAGCAGTGTACGATAAAATCCCCATGTGGTAGCTGCTCAATGAATATTTATTAAGTGCATAAATTAATGAATGAACAGATGAAATTAAATTGAGGCTTTGGCTTCAAGATAATTTATAAATATTAATTACTTTCTTGCGAAGGAAAGTAATTAACAGTTTCTTAGGAAGTATGTAATTAAATCATGTGACTGTCCTGCTATGAAATGACTACAACTTTAGTAAGCTTATTATGGATTGAATAAGGGGTAAACTGGAGTAGAAAAATATAGTGGAAAAGCAGGGAATAGAATGTGTGAGGTCAAGGGTGCATGGCTGGCTCAGTGGTGGGTGGAACATGTGACTGTTGATCTTGTGATTATGAGTTGGAGCCTCAAGTTCGGTTTAGAGATTACTTAATAAAAACAAATGAGTGAAGTCATAGAGGAAATAATTACAGAATATAGAATGAGAGTTCTCAAAATATAATTGGGACCTAGTCTAAATAGAAAAAGTGCATGTAAGAATATTTTTGAGAGCTTACAATGTGCCAGCACTATTTTAAGTGCTTTATTGGTTTTATCTCAGTTACTCCCTATAATCCTATAAGATAGATAAAATTATTCCTTCCATTTTTCAGATATTCCACTTGCAGCATAGAGACTTCAGAGGATTTGTAAGTGATGGAGCTAGAATTCATACCTGTCAGTCAAATCTGGGCAGAGTCTATAAATCATATTCTTAAACATTATGCGAATCAAATGACTGACTAAGGGTCAAGTATTGAGTAGGAAAAAAAGACCTCATAACAGTAAGTCGATTTAAGTTTTAAGTGAGCATAACTAGAGTAATTTAGGTAAATTAAGGATGATATGTAAAGCTTGTATAGTTACTTAAAATATGCATCATCAGGGTGCCTGGGTGGCTTAGTTGGTTAAATGTCTGCCTTTGGCTCAGGTCATGATCCCAGGTTCCTGGGATGAAGTCTGATGTCAGGCTCTCTGCTGGGTGGGGAGCCTGCTTCTCTCTCTCCCTCTGCCTGCCATTCCACCTGCTTGTGCATGTTCTCTCTCTCTCTCTCTGTCAAATAGATAAATAAAAAATAAAATAAAATTTGCATTATCATATGATAAGGAGAATTGGAAAGTGGAAAGAGGTACTGGACAGATATTAGCAAGGAGAAAACAACTTTGAATTTGGAATATATTGCTTAGAATTAGGAATCAACTTATTGAGTGTTCAGTATATATCAATATTTGCACTACGCAAATAAATTTAGGGTTTACTGGAAACGGGAGACTGAAGAAATTAGAAGGCTGAAGTCATTTTTTCATTTAGAAGTAATACAAAAATTTATGCTATTAGGAGATGATGTTAAGATAAGCTCTATAAAGCAATATATCGGGTGCCTGGATGGCTTGGTTGGTTAAGCCTCTGACTCTTGGTTTCAGCTCAGGTCATGATCTCAGCTTCCTGAGATCTAGCCCCATCCCAGGTTCTGTGCTCAGTGAGGAGTTTGCTTGAGATTCTTTCCCTCTCCCTCACCCTCCCCTTCTGCTCCTCCCCACTGCTTGTGTGTTCTCTCTTAAATAAACATTTTTAAAAAGTAACAATATACTAATCAGTACCACCCTTTAAATTTGGTTATATATCTATTATCTTGTAAATTTTTTACACATTTATAGTGTTTAATAAGATACAGTGACCTCGATGAGATTCATTAGCACTTGTTTTGTCCTTGGTAATTTCCTGAATGTGATTCTCTTAATCATTTTTTTTACTGTCGCTTTTTACTCTCTAAACAAATATAGCTTAAAAGAAATGTCAATAAAACAAAGCACGTACAGTTTGTCACGTAAACACTTCTGTTAGTGACATCCCATATTTTTTATTTAAAGCAGGCAGAGGCTGTATTTACTACAAATAATTCTAGAAAATTACATTTTACATATAACTATTGTTCAACAATACAGTCTGTAAAATATTTTATATTCTCTTCAATTTAAACATCTTGTGTGTAAGTAGTTTAAAATTTATTTTATAGTTACCTAAATTTTAAGGTGGTAGATAGAAGTGAATGAAGAGAACAAAAGAGTAGTTCCTGACATTCAGAAGCTGACCTGACACAGCTAGGACGTGCTATTCTCTATTACGCATAAATAATTTCGCACAGTACTAACCTCAGAAAAGTTTGCTTGAGACCATGATAAATGAGACAAAATAAGACCACTTCCTTGTTTTTCCTAAAGAGATAAAACCAGGTTTCCTCTACCACCCACAAAAATACCAAATGCCCTATCACTCAGGCAAAATGAATGATTTCTACTTTTTTATCAATTACAACTTTTTCTTGTACTAGTTGGCCTTTCCTATAGATAAGATTTATTTAAGTTCACAATTACAGAATTTCCCCAACTTTATGACATCCAGTCTACATGAAACTCCCACTTCCTTAGGCCTTCTCTGAAATCACCCGACCAAAGCCCAGATCCTATAACAAATTATTTCTAACACTTTTTTTTATAGAGATACCCCATGGTTTTTTCTTGTGTATGTCCTCTGATACTGCAACATGTAATAAATCTACCTTGTACCATTACAGGTGTGGTCCTATTTGTTTTTGGCTTGGGTTATTGACACACGATGATGATTAATTCCCCCCCACCCCCGATATTCTTTTAGGACAGTTGAGTGCTTACTAAATGACAGACACTGTATTAGACACTGGGGATATGAAGATGATAAAATTCATGGTTCTTTACCATTTTAGGAACTCAGAGCTAATGTTTGAATGTAAGGAAAAATACCCACTATAATTAATACTATTCTGTGAGGTATTAAAGGCTAAAGGAACATGCAGCTATTTCTGGTTTTGGTGGTTGGGGTTATCTTAAGAGTGGAGATGGCCTTTAATCATAGCCTAAAAGGACAAGTAGCATTCTGCCAAGAAGACAAAGTAATGCAATATTTACTATGATAACAAAGTGAACCTTAGGCTTAATTTTTTTTAGAATCCATGTGTTTTTATAAAGAGAACTATGCTATCCTACCCATTTATGTTGTTTCATATTATATGCATCATATAAAGCTGCTATATATTATTTTTGAAAACTATACATAAATTAATAGGTAACTTTTTGGAGATAGGAAAAGATCAGAAAAATACTATGATATTTATGCTGAAAAAATTTCAGTATAATAGTTTATTGGGCAAAGTTGGAAACTAAATTGTGAGTCTTATTTTCTGGACAGTTTAATTAGAGTAAATAAACTAAATTGCTTAATCTTACAAAGTAAACTGGATAATGAATGTATTAATAATGATATAAAGTTACTGTGCAAGATTCATTATTAGAAAAATCAAACCCTACCAGTTCTGTGTGTGACAGGCCACCATTTCAAAGCCGTATTTCTCTACATGATAATTGGGGGAGAGTTTAAACAAGCCTTTTTAGAATTCCAGGTGAAAGAAGTATCTTATGCTACTAGTAATTCATTTATTCATATTTCACTAATATTAGTGATTAAATATATTTAGAAGTTTTAGGTTGATATACTGGAAGTCCTACAGGAGTTGTATATTGATGCTTTGCTAAACTAAGAACTATCACGGATTTTTGGATTTGACTGCATTAGTCTTGCTACATTTCTGTATGCTTAAAAGGTAAGTCTGGAGAAGGGGGCTAGAGAATTTCTTCATTTTCTGCTTCAATGAGAGAAAAACACTTCAGTATTTGAATGAGTCTGAAGGGTCATGGGTCTTAGGATATAAAATTCTCTATGATGTCAGTAAAATAAAATATCAATAACTTATGTTCAAAAGTAAAAGTGCATGTTCTTTTAATTTTCTGCTACCAAGGGACCAAGCCCTTTAAGAAGGCCATACACCTAGTTCAATTATTAGTTAAAATTATCCTGAAAGTCAAATCTCTTGGAAATTCAACATAGGATAAGAGCAGTAGAGATGATTTTGGATAGTTTTAAGGTAAATAAAAAAGAAAGAAAAAGTAGGCACATGCGTGTATACACAAAATCATCTGCTTACACACATACACCTTTACCCTATTCTACAGAAAGGCCATGAGACTGTTCCTAATCCTGTGTCACTTACATACTCTCCCATCTCTTAATTTTCTGTTTTAAAAATTCCATAGAGAATATATATGGGAAAAAAGTTATAAAATTTTATAGAACCACCTCCCCTCCCTGATGAAAGTTCACCATTTTCAGTATTGTTACTTACATTTTCTAGAACTTTTTCTATTTAATGGGATGATTCTATACATATGGTGTATAGTTTAAATAATTATTTTATTGCCATAATATGATATATTACCATTTTTTGTTTAGAAATCTTCTACCATGAGAGATTTAATATACTTTTTGTTTTTGCTGTGCTAGTAACTGCGATGAACACTGCCATACATACCTGCTTATGCCTTTGTCCTATTATTCCCATAGGAAATAAGAAAGTGAGTTATCATGCCAAAGGGCCTCCAACATTTTAAGGCTGTTGCTGTATAGTGTCAATTTATTTTGAATGCAAGCTTACCAATTTAACAGTTAACATCCATGCTGATTTATTTTTTACATGCATGGCAACATTAGATGCTATCTGGTGATATTTCTAAGATTTATGAATGTAATGTGTATCATTTTATTATAAGAGTGCTTTGTGATTCTGAGGAACAAATAATGTACCAAAAATAATTATTTGGTAAATTCCCTAGGCAACCAAACTTTCAAACATTCAATTTTGCATATGAAGTAAAATTTCTTTTCAGAGACATTGCCATGTTATTGGCATATTTTTTAAATTAAATCATCATGTAAAATTAATAATTAAACAGTTTGTTTCCATTAAATCTAAGTAACTTTTGTTTCATTACTTAACACGTTATCGTAAAATCATTTTAATCCCTAAGTATCCTCACTCTTAATGCAATATGACCGCTACCTTTTTCACTTTCAAATTATTATTGACCTTGATTATGGCTAGTTATTGACAATGTAACTTCATCTACAGGAAGAAGACTCATAAACTGAAGTAAAATTCAGTAACTTTAGCTAGCTTTTGCAAGGGTGAAAATTAATTATTGCTAAGTTATTTACCTGGTTGACTGTTGACTTAGATAAAAGGATATTGAGATAAAAACTTGTCCAAGAAAATTCTGTCCAGCTCTCAAAATTATTTATGTTTAGTAATTAGGGTTGTTAGATTTTAACTAACTCAACATAGGTACAGGCTGAAAAGTAGATTTTTTTGGCATAAACTTTACGTGCTAAACTGAGGAAAAGTATGGATAGCCAGNGATCGAGGCCCGCATCGGGCTCCCTGCTCGGCGGGGAGCCTGCTTCCTCCTCTCTCTCTGCCTGCCTCTCTGCCTACTTGTGATCTGATCTCTCTCTGTGTCAAATAAATAAATAAAATCTTTAAAAAAAAAAATGTTCTCTGGTCAAATTTCGGAAACATAACACTGGATTTAATGGACTATATAATTTGGCTATTGAAAGAGAAGTGTTTGTTCACTGGTGAATTCTACCAAACATTTAAAGAAGAAATTCTCCTTCGTATATACCCAAACTTGAGTAATTTAGATGTTTTTCAGGAAGTAAATGAATAAAATAAATTTTGTTCCTTCCAGATAATGGAATATTATTCAGCACTAAAAAGAGATGAACTGTGGAGTTATTTTTTTTTTAAAGATTATTTATTTATTTACTTGACAGAGAGTGAGATCACAAGTAGACAGAGAGGCAGAAAAGAGAGAGAGGAGGAAGCAGGCTCCCCGCTGAGCAGGGAGCCCGATGTGGGCCTTGATCCCAGGACCCTGAGATCATGACCTGAGCGAAGGCTTTAACCCACTGAGCCACCCAGGTGCCCTGAACTGTGGAGTTATAAAAAAGGAAGGAACCTTAAATGCATATACTAAGTGAAAGAAGTCAGTCTAAAAAGGCTACATACTGTATGATTCCACCTGTATGACATTCTGGAAGAGATAATACCCTAATGACAGCAAAAAGATTAGTGGATTTTGGAGTGGAGGTGGAGGGATGAATAGGCACAACACAGATTTTTTTAAGGCAATGAAATACTTTTGATGATGCTATAATAATGCACACATGTAATTATACATTTTTCCAGACTCAAAGAATATACAATGCCATGAGTGAACCCTATGTACAGTAAAGTATGGTCTGTGGGTGACTATAATGTGTTAATATAGGTTCGTTCTTGATAAAAAATGGTACCATTCTGATGAATGATGTTGATAATGCATTTGTGGGGACAGGGGGAATATGGGAAATCACTGTACTTTGCTCTCAATTTTGTTGTAAACCTAAAACTCCTCTAAAAAATAAACTTTTAAGAAAATAGAGTGTTTCNGGACAGGGGGAATATGGGAAATCACTGTACTTTGCTCTCAATTTTGTTGTAAACCTAAAACTGCTCTAAAAAATAAACTTTTAAGAAAATAGAGTGTTTCTTTTATTTATTTTTTATTTATTTATTTTAAAGATTTTATTTATTTATTTGACACAGAGAGAGAGATCAGATCACAAGTAGGCAGAGAGGCAGGCAGAGAGAGAGGAGGGAGCAGGCTCTCCACCGAGCAGAGAGCCCGATATGGGCCTCGATCCCAGGACCCTGAGATCATGACCTGAGCTGAAAGCAGAGGCTTTAAGCCACTGAGCCACCCAGGCGCCCGAGTGTTTCTTTTAAAGTAGTGANGCCCGATATGGGCCTCGATCCCAGGACCCTGAGATCATGACCTGAGCCAAAAGCAGAGGCTTAAAGCCACTGAGCCACCCAGGCGCCCGAGTGTTTCTTTTAAAGTAGTGAAAAAAAATCAGAGCTAACTCTTAGTAAATTGTTGAATTATATTAGTTCCTCTTGAACTGTGTATTATTTTACTTCATCGGGCATATAGTTTTTTCTGATGATATATCTGAAGCTAATCTAATTCTAACATTAGTAAAATTAACCTTTCCCCTCGTTGAAAACTTGAAATGTTTCTTATTTTAAAATAACACATAACTTGCTATTTATTTCTGCTTAATGTTTTTAGCATTCTCAATTTAGCTTCTCAATTCCCAACCTCATATACATATTTTCTTCTTTTCCACCTATGATTGCCATTTGGGGTCTATCTGCTGTCTGTTCTTTGAAACTATTATTGAAGGATTATATTTCTCTATTTCACCATTCATGTCTGTTATAGAATCACACTTTCTTATCTCATTATAGCTGCAGCTCTCTCATTTATCACCTATAATTCAATTATCCGCAAAGTTAATTCTGCATTTCACATCTTTAAGTGGCAGTAAAGTGGCAGTAAGTGGTCTTGGTCAATTGCAGTTTTTATTTTACTTGAGATTTTCTTATTTAGTTAATGTTTTAGCTATTTTCCTTTCAGCAATTTTACAAAGTCATTTTATAATTTATTTAAATTTATTATCTGTCCATTTCAATAGAAATATTTGTACTTTCGCCCAACAAATGTATGCTCCCCTTTTGTTGTTTGCGTAATTTCTTAACAAGTCCTAGATCTTTTTCCTCACATTTACTCAGTACTGAGTTGGTTTTGATATTGTTATCTTCGAGACACGTATCTATCCTCTATGTACCATTTGGCCTTCCGCAACATACAGGATCTGTAATAGGCTGGATCCAGAGGACAGATTAGGAAGGGGCTAGCATTAACCTTCAGTTGTTTGATTGCTGGCAGTTTTCATCAAGTAAATCTAGTAAAGTTGTAGGCCGCTATTCCATTTTCAGTGAGGTTAATCAAACTAGAAAGAAGCTACTTCTAACACTAAGGGAAAGTCTGGTGGTTGGATTGGGAGAGGAACATAACCAATTATCTCTATAGAATTGTTAATTTTTTTTTCACATTTGTTGAAAATTATCTCTGACTTCAATCATTTTATTATTCAAATATAGACATTAGGATATTTCTAAGTTTCTCTCATTTCAAAATTTTAGCGCTGCAATTTCATCTTTTGAATCTACTGGAGAATGAGACTGGATCAGAGTTGTATCACTGCCAAATGTTGAACAGTTGTATTTACCTTTTCTTCAAGGTGCACTGTACTTTCCCATTCTTTTCATTTACCTGGGACTCTACAGATTTTCTGATGATCTGTGTTTTGGTCGTTATTTTTATTGTTTGGGGAGAGTGTGAGGTGGGACTGATTGGATAGTGTTTGATCCAGGCTGCAGTTAATAGTTCTATAATAATGCATTAGTGAGCATTTAAACATTTCCTTATTTGCATAGGTACTCCTAACTTCTTAATGTTAATGTGGCTTAAGTTCTCAAGTTCCTTTTCTTAGTATGCCGAGAAGTTATTGTAATGTTGTTCTGAATTCTGGGAAAGCTTGATAAAATAAAAGGCAGGAAAAGTTTTCCTTGATCTTTTCCAATGGCATGTGTGAGCAGGCTGGTCAAGTTGAAGATGACTTCTGGGTGAAACACACTTCGTGTATCAAAGGAACACTTTTGAACCTTATGAGCACGTTGGAAAAAGTTTGCTTTATGGTTATGGAACATTTCTAGAGCTTCAGAGTTAGAAGAAGTTATTCTTAAATTACAATCTCCCTAGAAATTTATAAGATAGTAGATAATAGTGTTTTAAAATATTGATCATGGTGTAGCACAACATCAGATATATCTAAACCAGCAAAAGTGTAGTACAAAAGTATGCCTACCACAGGTGGGGTTGAAGTAAACATAAAAAGGTATATTGAGTGGCTACTGCCCAGAAAACTCATCCCATTATAGGGGTTATTATCTGTAAAAGATGAGAGATAAAAATGAGAATGAAAATGATACAAAGATACATTTTAATGGAGATTGTAAAGCATATATGAAGTAGCAAAAACAACGTAGCAAAAAACCAAACAAACACCAACCAACCAACCAAACAAACAAAAAACGTTCCAAAGGTCATTAACAAGGTTTTATGATAGGTATAGAAATAAAGGAAGCAACAGAAGAAAACAACCTTGACTCAATGTGATAGTCACCTGGTCACAGTCATTTCTTTAGTTTTATGTTGAATTCAAGTTTGACAAGATTCTGTTTAGAATGCAAGAATTCAAGCACTTGATTCTTAATAGAGAAAAGTAAGTTTTCAATAGCAGCAGGAAAGAGGCAGCATCTGTCACTTTTCACTTGATGTTTCTATATAGACTCAGAAACAGACTGAAGCTAAGAGCACCTGTGTTCCTCAGAATATGCTATAAACTGTCTCATTTTTTTCATCCAAAGCCCATTGCTTGTTATCTCTAACCCATCTTCAGATCACAATTTATCATTATTATTGTCGTCATGATTACTATTATGTATCATTAGACTCTCCATCCTCAACAAGAGATCATTATGGCTTCATTTTTTCCCCTAAGGCTTCAACTACTTCCCAAATGTAAATGTTTATTATTGCATCACAAGGAGACAGCACTGAGCTTCATTCAGGAACTTCTCTAGGCTTCAAACAGCTCTGTTTGCATTCCCTGCTGGCTGCTTTAAAGCGAAAACAGATGAACAATGCAGATTTAAATGGAAGAAAATTCCTTTTTTAAGTTTATATTTGAATGATTGAAGCAGGCTTTATGCAAAGTATATCCAAAGAACATAAAATCTTGATGGAAGTAGCAGTAAAATGAACTACTGTTTAAATTCCTTATTCCAACTGGTAGAGGCAGCAGGGTGTAGTGACAGTAACCCCAAATTCAGGGTTCAGGTTGTAGGAGTACCTTTTAGTTTTTTGAGGACTTGAGTAAGGCACTTATTTTTCTGAGGTACTTGTAAAATGTTAATGCTCTTGATGTTGAGCTCTGAGGTTATTCTTAGTTTTAAAGTTCTGCCATTTTAGGATCAAGAGTAATGCTTTATTTTAAAGGTCTAAGGTAAGAAAACATATATGTTGGTGAGTAAGGGTTTGACCAAGTTTGATATTTTAATCTTCTCTAGGGCATGTATGTAAGGAGAACCTTTGCCTCATCTAAAAAGAACACAAAGATCTCAACTCAAGTAAATGCATTTTGAATTACAAATTGGCAGTAACCTAAAAATCTTTAAAGAATAAATGCTAATAAAATGACCAACACAGATATTTTTAGTTGTTTTCTGTTGAGACTGTTAGAGTCACTTTTTAATTGGTCACTAGTTTAAAAAGCCAAACTCAAAATTTCTAAATCTTAATCTTCCAACAGGTTGTAACCTCAGGTAGCTTTTCACAGGCTATAATTTTCCTAGGTCCTCTACAGTTCAATGATTACATTAGTCTGCACCTGAGATTTCTCACATTATTTCACTCTATCATGAAAGCATTTCATACATTTCAAAGAAGATATGGAGGTTCCATTTTTGAGATAAAAATAAAGATCAGGGCGCCTGGGTGGCTCAGTGGGTTAAAGCCTCTGCCTTCTGCTCAGGTCATGATCTCAGGGTCCTGGGATCAAGGCCCGCATCGGGCTCTCTGCTCAGCAGGGAGCCTGCTTCCTCCTCTCTGCCTACTTGTAATCTCTCTGTCAAATAAATAAATAAAATCTTTAAAAAAAAATAAAGATCATATATAAACTACATGCACTGAAACTATATATTGACAAGCTACTTTTGTATGAAAAGCTTCAGTTGCAACAACTGTTTTATATATTGCTTTTTAATTTTGTGTATTTTAATTTTGTTTCCCCAAATTAAAACATTAATACCTGTGGTAGTTTAGCCACATGAACTCTTTTATGATGAGCCATCCCCATAACATGACAAAATCTTCTTCTAGAATGCAGAAATGAATCTTTTTCAGGAATAAGGTGGCTTTGTTTTCTTCACTATGTCCAGAATTTTTATCGGCTTTTCTTGGATAGACATCACATGATTATAGGAAGAATAGAGCTTTAACGAGTTATCACTTCTGAAATTAATTTTATCAAAAAATATGGATATTCTAATTGAGGTAACTTGATAATGTGGCACAATAGGAAGAAAATAGTGGGCTGAAAATCAGGAACTATGAGGTAGTTATTGAACTTTTTTTTTTTGATTGTGATAGTCATCTAGTCTTCATGAACCTCATTTTCTTTATACACATAAAATGAGAAGATGAAAGAAAAATCTTTAAGGTCCCTTTCAGTTAAAATCATTATTATTTCTCTCATTAATCAACCAAGATTGACCATTTTTATGCATTGAAATAATGGTAAAGAATTTAAAGAAGACTTAGCAAAGTTTGACTTGACATTGGAAACATTCAAGGACAATATTCAGTACCAAGTGATGGTGGTAATCCAGTTATGGACCATTCTGCATGAGCAATGCATCATGCAAATAAAATACACTGTCTTGATGTTCAAGGGGACAGTTGTTACCAACATATTTTATTGTTAATTGTCAACACATCCACACCTGCAACATTATCAAGTAGTTCCAACTGTCTGTCTCTTTGGAATTGACCACCTGCAGTCCACATATCAACATTAAAAGAAAATAAAATTGTGGTACCTTTTGGATTGTGAATCAAAAATTTCGTTAGGCGAGCTGCTTTAACTAAAATGTAAGATAACACAGTTAACAGTGGGGATGCAAGGACAAACAGGCTAAATTATACATCCTATATAAAGTGTAGAATTTATATAAGAACTTATATAAAATTATAGAATCGGAGGCCAAATAGGTGAAAATTGATCTCAGCATTTATTTACATTAGAACATAAAATCAGTAAATGAAGAAAAGGACGATTGCTAACTCTCATTGAAGAGAGGTATCTCTTTCCATTTTATATGCATGCCTATATCTTCACATTTTATGTAATTATATGCATAATTTTATATCTACCTACCTACGTATTTCTAGAGAAGAACAGATATATGTAATTCTGGGGGAAAGTAGGAATTGGAATTGTCCCAGGAATATAAAAGATTAGCAGAGATTCAAATATCCACATTAATAACCAAGTAAAAAGAGGGTCTAACATAGTTTCAAGATGATAGGCAGGCTAAAATGTTTTTTTAATTCTTTTTTGAGAATAATCGACACAATATTACATTGGTTTTATTTTTTTATTTATTTTTTAAATTTTTTTAAAAGATTTTATTTATTTATTTGACACAGAGAGAGAGATCAGATTACAAGTAGGCAGAGAGGCAGGCAGAGAGAGAGAGAGAGGAGGAAGAAGGCTCCCTGCTGAGCAGAGAGCCCGATGCGGGCCTTGATCTCAGGACCTGGAGATCATGACCTGAACTGAAGGCAGAGGCTTTAACCCACTGAGCCACCAAGGTGCCCCTTACACTGGTTTTAGATATGCAACATAATAATTCAACTTCTGTACATGCTATGCTATGCTCACTACAAATTTAACTACTATCTCTCACTATACAACTCTATTACAGTATCATTGACTCTATTCTCTAGGCTGTGTCTTTTATTCTCATGAATTATTTATTCCATAACTGGAAGCCTGTATCTCCCAGTCCCCTATTTTGCCCATCCTCCACTCCTGTCCCTTCTGGCAACCATAAGTTTGTTCTCTGTATTATCAGGTCTGATACTGCTTTTTGGTTTTTGTTTGTTCTTTTTTTTTTTATATTTCACCTGTGAATGAAATCATGTGGTTTTTCTTTCTCAGTCTGACATAGTCATCGATGTTGTTGCACATGGCACAAATCTCATATTTTTTGGTGTATACATCTTCTCGAGTTAGTGTTCTCATTTTCTTAAGGTCAGTAACCAGTAGTGGAATTATTGGATCATATGGTATTTCTGTCTTAATTTTTCGAGGAGCCTCTGTACTCTTTCAGCATAGTGCACAAGGATTCCTTTTTTCTCCACATGCTCACTGACACTTGTTTTTCTTTGTTTTCTTTTTGTCTTTTTTATTCTATCTATTTATTCTAGTTGTAAAGTGATATCACAGTGTGGTTTTGATTTGCATTTCCCTGATTATTAGTGATGTTGAGCATCTTTTCATGTGTCTGTTGGCCATCTATGTCTTCTTTGGAAAAATATCTGTTCAAGTCCTCTGCCCATTTTTTAATCAGATTGTATCTGGCATAATAAAGAAATTGGCCATTGAGACCAGACTTGATAAGATTGAATATGGGGCCATTTACCTTATTTTGTGATTATTGTCTGAGTTTCCTTTTGGAGGATCAATAGTCACCCGTTAAAGGATCTAAATTCTTAAATTATATTTAACAACTGTGCATCTTTAAAAATTTTGTTGATTCAAACCAATAAAACTAAAAAAACCCTTTAGATATATTGATGGCTTATTATTTTTTTTTGTATCAACTCGACTCTGTTATGGGGCTCCTGGATATTTGGCTAAATATTATTTCTGGGTATGTTTTTGAGAGTTTTCTTGGATGAGATTAGCATTTGAATCAACAGATGAAATAAAGCTGACTGCCCTTCCTAATGTGGATGAGAAATCATCATGGAGGGCCTGAGTAAAACAAAAAAGCAGAGAAAAGGAGAATTACTTCTCTCTTCCTGACTCCTTGAATATACCTTCTCCTGCCCTTGTACTGGGACTTACATTATCAGCGTTCTTGTTTTTAGACCTTTGGACGCATATCAGACCTCCATCATGAACTTTCCTGAGTCTTAAGCTTTCACGTTTATAAATAAAACAGAATTATCGGTTTCTAACTGATAAAAATATAATTATTAATATAAATATAATTATTAAGATATAATTGACATAAAGTACACTGTACAGGTTTAAAGTGTGCAATTTAAGTTTTAAAACACATCTATTGGTGTCAGTTAGATATAAATGTAACTCCTGGCTCTATAAAGTGTGGGTAATAATTTGTATGCAAAGAATTTTTGTAACTTAACAGAGAAATTTAGGGTTTCCTAGGGAGCACAGGGGGAATAGGATACAAATAAACCAAAGCATATTTTCTTCCACAGCTGCTATTATGCCTTCTTGTGATTTTACTTGTTGTACCCTTACTTGAGCATCTTACCTTGCCACATGAACAGTATAAAACTACATCACTTTGGGCAATCATTATTCTTAATCTTTACTAAAGCAGCAGTATTTTTCTTCTACATCCTCTCTAAACAACATTCATAATCCCCACTACTTCCCTCATGACTGTATCAGAAAGCAGTTATTCTTGGTCTTTGGCAGTATTTGCAAATAAGAATCACGGGAGTGTGCCCTCAATCAGATTATTAATTTTGTAAAAACACAGATGCAAATAAACATAATGAAACATCCTTGTCTCACATTAGACCATCAAGTCTAATGGATCCAAGGACTGCTTAATAAAATTCTTACAGGGGCATTCATGTGATATTCATTATTGGAAAAGAAAATCTTTGATTCCATGTTAAGAAGTGTCTGAAGTGAAGATAAATATTTTTTTGTCCTTCCCACTGCCAAGATATCTTACAGTGAGCTTTTCCATATTTCTCATTTTCTGTAAGAATAAGAATAGAAGTATAAAAGAGAAAAATGAAGGCTATTTTTGAGTTAGCACTGAGTTGATTATATGGTGCAAGCAGTGGGATTATAACTTTATTCCTTTCAAGGTAGCAACAGCAGTAATGACTCTAACAATGATAACTTAGTACCCTGCACTTATATGTAGTCTTTTACCCCAGTTTTAGGAAGCAGTTACACTTTACAATAGTTTTGAGTGTTGTATGTTAGGGTAGCCATTAAGCCCTGTATAAGGACGAACAAATGGATATGTAGTGACTGATGCTTTTCCTTCTATTTTATGACCATCTTCACTATTGAATAAAAACAAAGCATTCATTGATCAGTGTAAACTTGTGGAATACCTACTGGAATTTTATAAATTGTGTTACTTGAAAAGTTGGTTTAACATGATAAGAAGTAAAGTTATTTTTATAACTGTAAAATTGGATAGGATAATATCATCTTTCTCTTTAAATTCTTACTAGAAACTCAATTTATAGCCTTTACCTGGTCCTCAGAATACCAAGACAAAAGTAAATACCGTGATTTTTTTTTATGCTTAAACATTTTTTTGTCGCCTTGTATTTTATGATATTCTAAATCAATTTTTGGAATAAGACATTAAAAGTATTATTATATAAATGATAACTGTATTCTTTAAACTGTGTGTTTATTAGGTGCTTATTTGATTCAAATTCACCAAATATTTATTGTCTGTCAAAGTACTTTAAGGAATTCTGAGAAAATAAGGTAGAAAGATTACTTTGATTTTTGAATAGTACACTCCATTTATTTAGAAATTTCAAAGAGTGAAGGAGGCCTTTGAATGTATGCTTTTGTTATTTGAAAATTTACCTTTTTAGAGCAGATCATTTGCTTAAAGGAAACCATATTTAATAGATCATAGAACCAGCTCTGCCTTTCAGATTGTCTAGGGAATGGAAAATGTCCAGATGATTTGAAATGTCTTCTTTAGAAACAAACTTTTATATTTAAAATAAACCGTAATAGATTGAACCATCAGCTGTATCAACTCTGTGTGTGTGTGTGTGTGTGTGCGTGCGTGTGTGTGTGTGTGTGTGTGTGTGTGTATATGTGGTCTAAAAAACTAGATATCTCTGCTGATTTGACAAGGGAAATAAAACTGTCCGGATATCTAGTTTTGGAATGAGTCCACAGGTGATTACTTGGCACTAGGGATGGCACAAGAGACAGAAGAGAGACCTTATAGCTAAACATTGTCATGGGAAGTTTTAGTAACAAATCCTTGGCCAGACACCTGAGAGCAAGAACAAATCTTCCCAATGATAGGCTGCCAGCATCACATGTAAAAATTTGCCAAACATGAATATGAAATTATTTATTTTCTTTGTTAATCTAATTTTTAAAATTTATTTGTTCACTAATAACATTAGTAATTTTATATTCTCTTCTATAAGTCATTTTTGTTTTATTAAGTTCATGTTCTTTCTTTTGTCAGTTCTTCACAGTATATCTTACTTTGCAAATATTTTTCTAGTTTTTGGTAAGATTTTTAATATTACTTGGTATTTCCAGTTTTAAGTAATTTCATATATTAAGATCTTATTTAATTACTTTTATATTAAGAGATTATTTCTCCCCAAATAAACAACATATAAAATGAATTAAATCTATGAAATATATAAGTAAATGTTTAATCCTTTAATATATCCCAACTCTGGCTTGAATTGGGACTCTAATTAAAATTATTCCTCCCAAGGAATTCATTATTCATCCAGGGATGCCTGGTTGCACAGTCAGTTAAGTGTCTGAATCAGTTTTAGCTCAGGTTGTGATCCCAGGGTCGTGGGATTGAGCCCCATGTTGAGCTCCATGCTCAGTGCAAAGTCTGTCTAAGCCTCTTTCTCCCTGTCCCTCCATCCCTCCCCCCAGCTCTAAATGAATAATCTTTATTCATTTTTTTAAATGAATAAATCTTTAAAAAATGTATTCCTTCCTAAAAGCTTATTTTCTTCATACTTTCATTGAATAATCCCTTCTTTTCTGAATGTACTTACATAATAAAATCAATATCATTGACATTAGGGATTGCACTGTGATCATTTTCCTTGTTGGTGCATCGTGCGTGTGTATCTGTGATTACCATATCACACAATTTTAATACAGGTGATTTAAAAATGTGTTTTAATATTGGATGAAGCAAGCTGTATTAGTCAGGTCCCTCTAGAGAAGAAGAACCAATAAGATAAATAAGAATATTTATTATAGTGAATTGGCTCACAAGTTACAGAGACCTAAAAATCCTCTAGTCTGTCATCGGCAAACTGGAGATTTAGGAAAGCTTGTGGTGTAATTCAGTCTCTGAAGTCCTGAGAACCAGGGGAACTACTTTCCAGTCTCAGGGTAAGCAGAGATAAAATGAGACGTCCCAGTTCAACAGTGAGGCAAGAAAAAAGGGACAAATTCCTCCTTCCTTGGACTTTTCTTCTATTTATGCTTTCAATGGATTGGATGATGCCCATCTACTTTGGGGAGGGCAATTTACTTACTGGGTCTCCCAATTCAAATCCAGATCTCATCCAGAAACATTGGCACAGCCATACTCAGAAACCATGTTTAATTTAGGCACCCTGTGGCCCACTGAAGTTGGCACATAAAACTAATCATCACGAATTTCAATTAATTTGCCCCTTTGTAATATTCAGTCTTCTGCTTCAAGAACATGATCTATGCTCTCCATTTTTTTTTCAATTTATCTTTAAATATTTATGGCAAAGTTTTGAAATTTCTTCATTTTTGTTAATTCTAGGTATGTTATTTTCATTTGCCTAATATTAATTTTTTTAAAAGCTTGCTGTAAGAGTACTAGCGTTGGTATTTATGTTGATATTGTTGTTCAGATAATGCCCCAGTGTTCTTTGCAGTTCCATGGTGGTTAGAAGGTAAGGTTCTCCCTTCGTGTTCTTTTTTTTTTTTTTTTTTAATGATTTTATTCATTTGAGAGAGAGAGGAGACAGCACAAGCAGGGGGAGAGGCAGATGCTTAACCATCTGGGCCACCCAGGTACCCCCTCGCTCCACGTTATGAGGTTACTTATCCTCAGGTTCAGGGAGGGCTTCAGTCTCTAGTACTCTTAAAAATCATAGGTTAGCCCAGAAGTTAGCAGGAGGATCTTCACCGAAGGATAGCTGATTCCAGCTCATCTTCATCTTTTTCCTTTCCTGAGATGTCATAGTGTTCTATCTCCTCATTTAGGTAGTCCTTATACTTGCAGTCAGTTCTTTCTTTTCCATTTGAGTTGTTCACTTTCCTCTCTTAGGCCTGCATGGACCTGTCTTATGTAGTCAATAAGACGGCATACTCTTAGAAGAGTTGAGTAGTGGATGGATCTTTTCTTCAGATCTTGGTTCTGCCATAGTTAGTCCTGGGGATGTCAGATGCCCATCAGGGTAAAAAGCAAGAGAGCAGGAATCGGTGAGAGCAAGCTGATTAATACTTTGAGTTAAAACTTGTTGTATAGGTGTATATGAAACATACAGTTTTTGCCCAACCCACCCACAAATAATTTGTTGATTGAAGGTAGAGTTCTAATGATGTTTTAATTGATTTTCTTGAATTTCCTCAGTATGTCATATACAAATGAGGATCTTTCCCCTATTTTTCCTATAACTTTTCTATTTAACTAAACTTTAATACTTGAGTTTTAGTGAATTAATAGAGTAAAATATTAATGTGGCAAAGTTAATGTGATAAAAGAGTTAATGTGTTAAAACACTAATACTTTTTTTTTTTTTTTTTTTGACACACAGAGAGAGAGATCACAAGTAGGCAGAGAGGCAGGCAGAGAGAGAGAGACAAGGAGAGGAGGAAGCAGGCTCCCTGCTGAGCAGAGAGCCCGATGCGGGCCTCGATCCCAGGACCCCGAGATCATGACCTGAGCCGAAAGCAGAGGCTTTAACCCACTGAGCCACCCAGGCGCCCAACACTAATACTTTTTGATGCGAAAGTTCAAAGAATAAAAAATATATATAAATGTATTTACCTGTTATGTTCCTTTAATTGTCCTTTTGTTGCCAGAGGTAACCAGTACAGCAATTTATGTGTGTGCTGGTGTTGCCATCTCAGCAATGTAAATATAAACTAACTCTTACATAGTAATCTTGAATATGGTTACAGCCTATTATATTTAGAGATTTAGCTATTTTCTAATTTTTGAGTATTATAACATCAGTGCAATAAGCATCCCCATGGTGGATTTGTTTTGTTATAGAGTGATCATTTTGCTAATTTAATAGAGACTATCAAATTGCCTTTCAAATTGGTTATCCCAGTTTACACAGATACACACACACACACACACACACACACACACACACACACACACACACACACACACACACACACACACACACACACACACCCAGTACTGTTTTCCCTCATATATGTCAGTGTTGGAACTTTTATTCTTTCTGTCTTTTTAACAGTTGGGTACCATGAACATCTCTTGCACAGCATGAGATTAGGCAGAATTCTTGATTTATGACATTTTTGTCATTGATCACATTTTCTACTTTATTTATTTTTAAATATTTTAATAATACAGTAAACATCGGTGAAGTAACTACCCAAAACATATGGCATGACCTTGAAAATAATCTACACTTAGTCACTCTTGTAAATGTGACAAGTGAAAAATTACCTCATTTTTAAATATTTGTACTTCCCTGACTACTAACTTTGCTCATGAGATTGTTTTTTCTAAAAATTTAAGTTTCTTCTCTTATGAATTTTCTGCTTTACCCGTTTTCCCACTAAGCTGTTGCTTTTTATTATTTATTTGTAAAGTTTTTTTTTAAGATTTATTTATTTTAGAGAGAGAGTGTGTGCATGCAGAGGGAGAGGAAGAGAGAGTCTTACGCAGACTCCCTCTGGAGCGCAGAGCCTAATGTGAGCTCCATGACCTGAGTGGAAACCAAGAGCTGATGCTCAACTGACTGTGCCACCCCCAGCCTTCCCACCTTTTTTTTTTTTTAAAGATTTATTTATTTATTTTAGACAGAGTGTTGTTCTTACATATGACCAAATAGTAATCCCTTGAAGAGATATCTCCCTTTCTTATCTTGTAGCTTTAATTACAGTGTCTGAAGTCACAATTAAATTTTATTTCAGTAGAGTTATACTTACGAATTATGGCAGAGTGATGCTAGCTATTCAGTCAAACCATACTATCTTCTTATATTTTGTAGTCTTTCTTGTAGTTAAGTGTAGGGATGTGACTAGAATCTAGCCAATGATTATTTGTTCCAAATCCAGCTCTCCCATCAAGATGTCCTATATGTGATCCTCTTTGTTAGTTTACCCTTATAGTTGGTATTGATACATTAATGTATTGGTATAATACACAGTTTTTTCCCAATATTATCAGCTTTTACCCTAATGTTAACTTTGTATTTTAGGATCCAAAATAAGATCCTACATTGCATTTTGTTATCATGTCTACTTAGTGCTCTCCATTACTGTGAGAAGTCTTCAGTCTTTTCCTGTCTTTCTTAACTTTGGCATTTTTAAGCAGTGCCAGTCAGTTACTTTGTAGGAAAGCTTACACTTTTTGGTAGACAATCCTATGGGATTTGACAAATGCATGGAGTTAAATTTCCTCTACTCCCCCTACTCATTATACACATATTTCTCCTTTGTAGGTGACCATTCCCCTCCTTTACCTCTGCTAACCAATCATTTGTTTTGCCTTTTTCAGAATGCCATATAAGTGGGATTGTGCAACGTTTGATCCCTTTTAGTACCAAGTAGTGTTCCCATATATGGATGTATCATAGTTTACTCACCATTTGAAAGATGTTTCATTTGTTTGAAGTCTTGGTGATTATGAATAAAGCTGCTGCAACCATTTGTATTTTGTGAAAACATTGGTTTTTATTTCTTATGAAATTGATGAATCATTGACTTTATAAAAACCATCAAACAGTGCTTGCGTCATTTTTCATTCCCATCAATAAGACAGTTCCAGTCACTTCACTTTCTTTTAAGTGTATGGTATTGTCAGTTCTAGTAACTGTAGCCATTCTAATGTGTGGAGATGCATCTTTCTATGGTTTTATTTTCCATTTTCCTAGTGACTGATTTTGTTGAACTTCTTTTCATGGGCTTCTGTGCCATCTGTTTATCTTTTTGGAATAATACTTGTTTTGATCTTTTGCCCATTTATATGCTTTGACCTAATTGCAGACGTATTTATTTTTCCCAGTTATTGGCTATTATTTTGGCTGGGTGAAGGGTTTAGTTTTGAAAGTCATTTTCCTTAAGCTTTTTGAAAAGGTTTTCCTGTTTTATTATTGTATTAATTTTGCTAGTGAAATTTTTCTTCTGATGCTAATCTATTTTTTGTTCTTTGAAGATATTTTTTCTTTATCTCTGGAATATTTTAGGTTTTTCTACTTACTATAGACATTCTCAAATATTATTGCTTCTTGAGTTGTGTGTATGTCTGTGTGATCCTTCAGAACACTTAGTGGGACCTTTCAATACAGGAAGTGCTCATGGAATTATTTTTCTTTATTCTTTTTTTTTTTAAAGATTTTATTTATTTATTTCACAGAGAGAGAGATCACAAGGAGGCAGAGAGGCAGGCAGAGAGAGAGAGGGGGAAGCAGGCTCCCTGCTGAGCAGGGAGCCCGATGTGGGCCTCGATCCCAGGACCCTGAGATCATGACCTGAGCCGAAAGCAGAGGCTTTAACCCACTGAGCCACCCAGGCGCCCAAAAGATTTTATTTCTTTATTTGACACACAGAGAGAGAGAGATCACAAGTAGGCAGAGAGAGAGGAGGAAGCAGGCTCCCTGCCGAGCAGAGAGCCCGATATGGGCCTCGATCCCAGGACCCTGAGATCATGACCTGAGCCGAAAGCAGAGGCTTTAACCCACTGAGCCACCCAGGCGCCCTTTTCTTTATTCTTTTTTAAAAGTTTTTTCTACCTGCTGGAACTCTTTTATGCTTTTATACAGATATGGGACTTGTGGATGTCATCTCCGTGTGCCTTGATTTTTATCTTATACTTACCAAGTTTCATGATTTTGACATACTGAGATCTTTTACACTTTATTTTCTAGTGCATTTGCATTTTATTCCATTCTGATATCCTCACACATACATATTTTCCTCAAGATACATATGTATGTTCCCTTGACCTTATTTTTTTTAAGTATCTTCATCATCTGTTTGAGTTCTTTCATATTTTAGAAAATTGAACTGACTTTTATACCTGATGGAGGAATTGACTGAGGAATAATACTCTTACTATGTTTTCCTTTAGAAATTTGTGGACTTTTATTCATGAATTTAGAATTCCAGTTATACTATGTTCTTTTTGTAACTGAATTTGAACAAGAATATGTCCACCTCAAACGGACCTCAAATACTTATATATAGTGTCACATATTCTGAGAATGAATTGCAAAAGACAGAAACATCCAAGTAAATTCGGGGGTTCCATGTGTCCTGTAGTAAATCAGTTCTGTCTGTGTTCTTAAACATGTTGTAGGCCTATTCTTTTTTTTTTTTTTTAAAGNTTTTAAGATTTATTTATTTATTTATTTGACACAGAGAGAGAGAGATTACAAGTAGGCAGAGAGGCAGGCAGAGAGACAGGGAGAGGAGGAAGCAGGCTCCCCGCTGAGCAGAGAGCCCGATGCGGGCCTCGATCCCAGGACGCTGAGATCATGACCTGAGCCGAAAGCAGAGGCTTTAACCCACTGAGCCACCCAGGCGCCCAAAAGATTTTATTTCTTTATTTGACACACAGAGAGAGAGAGATCACAAGNGGAGAGGAGGAAGCAGGCTCCCCGCTGAGCAGAGAGCCCGATATGGGCCTCGATCCCAGGACCCTGAGATCATGACCTGAGCGGAAAGCAGAGGCTTTAACCCACTGAGCCACCCAGGCGCCCAATTGTAAGCCTATTCTTAATGATACTACAATCTTGCACAGAGGCGGAGGTTTATCTGCATCCCTATAAATTATCTGGAGAAAACAAGGCAGGGAGAGAAAAATTACAATCCAAAAAAGGATGAGGAAATTGAACAAAGTGGTTTTGGGTGAACAAGGTATCTATAAATAGGGAAGATGCCATCACAATCTATTTGGTGTTAGAGAGGAAGCCTCAGGTTACTAAGATAAATGTGAAAATGAGACTAAATTAGAAAACTGCAAAAAATGTAGAGCATTAAATCTAAAATCCCAGGGCAGGCTGCCTTGGAATAAGCAGAAGCTTGATAGAAAATGTAATTTCAACAAAACTGCTTAGCCAAAAGAAAGCTTTAAATGTGATGGATCCTCTTTAAAGGGGAAGTGATGAGATACATGAGAGGTAGTATATTGTAGCAGTTCAGAGTTTGGGCATTACTGCCAGAAACTGTGCCACCAGTGTGTGAATCCCAGCTTTATGAATTACGAGCTTCTCTGTGCCTTGGGCTCCTTGTATGTAAATGGTGCTAATATTTACCATTTCCTGTTATGATTTTTGTGAATATTAAATTTGTTATATACATGAAGCACTTAGAGAAATGTCATAATAACTTTTAAATATCAGGCATTATAATACAGTAAATATTTAGAAAACCATTAACATCCATCCATATTTAGGTAACAGAATACTATGTTGATGATTAACTTTTGTTTATCTCATTCTATTTTTTTTTTTAAAGATTTTATTTATTCATTTGACACAGAGAGAGAGATTACAAGTAGGCAGAGAGGCAGGCAGAGAGAGAGGAGAGAGGAGGAAGCAGGCTTCCTGCTGAGCAGAGAGCCTGATGTGGGCCTCGATCCCAGGACCCTGGGATCATGACCTGAGCCTAAGGCGGCAGCTTTAACCCACTGAGCCACCCAGGCGCCCTCATTCTATGTTTTAAGTATGTGCTTCATCTAATTTAATCCTCAAACAATCCTGTAAATTAAGAAGTGTTATTCCTTTATTTGGATAAGGAAACTGAACTCTTGGAATAGATAAATGTTTTTCCCAAGTTTATGAACATGGTAAGTCCAAAAACTAGGAGTTTGGCTGGATCCAGACCTTTAGCACTTGCCACTAGGCTGGGGTATTGTAATTTTGAAATCATGATTTGTATAGGATCTCAGAGCAGGTAAATGGTTATTGATTAACTGAGGGTTGTATCTTTTAATCTTTAATTTATAAAATAATATGCTTTTATAATTGACAATTAAGTTTTAGCAATTCACTCTTCAGAGCTATTGGAAGAGATTTTTGCTCTTGGAGAGGCATAGCAGGATTAAGTGGGGGGGGGAGTGGAGGAGAGAAGATTCCATCCTGTTAGTAGAGCTCAATATCACATCTAAAAAGTTCCCTGAAAGATTATGTCATTTGACTTCCCAACACCTTTCTACACCTTTCTATCTAGCTTTTATTATTTAAATAAAGTACAAGAAGAAAGATAATATGCCCATGACAAGTAACCAGCCTCTGAAAATAAACCGGACATAATCAAATAAAGAATGTAAGATCTGTGCTGGCATTCTTGTAGTATTCTTTAAATGAGACAGTGCCATCCCTCACATAATATATGCATCAGTGCAGACTTTTTAGAAGACAAGGATTATGATCAGTTTGCAGCATGAGAAGTAATAGAAACAAGAAGACAGCAGTAGTAGCAAGAACATGTACTAAGGATTTATTTAGCCCGGTGGACATTTTATCAGGTATGTTTCTCTGTGCTATTTATATTTTGATATCTTTTATGAAGACAAATAGTACCTAATTGTAATAAATACACACACAAGCCCTCACATAATGTAGTCTTCTGCCTACATGGGAATTACTCCCCTTCATTTATCACATATGATGTGATGTATGATGATACCTAAAATTCCACCATTATACTGTCTTTTAGGATCTCTCCCTTTTCTTTATTTTTTTTTTAAGATTTTATTTATTTATTTGACACAGAAAGAGAGATCAGATCACAAGTAGGCAGAGAGGCAGGCAGAGAGAGAGGAGGAAGCAGGCTCCCCCCTGAGCAGAGAGCCCGATGCGGGCCTCCATCCTAGGACCCTGAGATCATGACCTGAGCCGAAGGCAGAGGCTTTAACCCACTGAGCCACCCAGGTGCCCTACACACTGATTTTGAGTGATTCCCTAATGCACAAGTGCACACTAGATTTATTAAGTCATTTTCCTTATGTGATAATGTAGCATTAGCACAGATTTCCTCCTGTGGAATAATGAATAAGGGTACAGTTGTCTGTGTACAGAGTAGAGGAGAAAGGCATTCACCGAGGCCATATCCATGAATTACAATAAAATAATTCCCAGGAGATTTGTACATTTGTGTATATATCTATGTAAAAATATACATGTACATATATAGATAATAGTTTCAGAGTATTTTTAAATTTTTATAAAAGTTTTTATTCAAGTTCTAGTTAGTTACCATACATGTAATATTAATTTCAGGTATACAAAATAGTGATTCAGCAGTTCCATACAACACCCCGTGCTCATCACAAGTATACTCCTTAATCCTCATCACCTATTTAACCCATGTCCCCACCCACTTCCCCCAACCCTAACCCTAACCTAACCCTAAATCAAACCCTCTTGAGAGTTTTCTTAACTGCAGTGTACCAGGCACATTCCCTTACCCTGGCTCTAGCCCTAATCCTAACCCTGGCCATAAAAAAGATTCAGAGTTTAAATGGAGATTGGTAGTTGTTAAAATGACACATTAGATATTGATTCTCAACTTTATAAATTTGTATAAATTTGAATTACACATAATAAGTTACATATTGGTAAAATTTTGTAAATATGTAATCTATTAAAATCATATTTGTTTTATTTTTTAAGATTCATTTGTTTATTTATTTATTTATGTAGTTAGTTAGTTATTGGAGGGGAGAGGAACAGAGGTAGAGGGACAGGCAGACTCTGCTGACCCCGAGATTATGACCTGAGCTGATACTAAGATTCAGACACTTAACTGATTGAGCCACCCAGGTGCTCCAAAATTATACTTGTTTTAATAGAGAGGCTGCATTCTCCATAGTAGAAACCTAAAATGTAACAGTTGTATTAATCCTATGTAATATGAAAATCAGAGGTGGGCATTCCAGAATGAGCAGCAGCAGTTCAAAGATCCATTGTGGGAACCTAAGCATTTTCTGCTTTCCTGCTCTGTGTGTTTTAATGTGCAGCTTCTGTCTCCATGTTCATAATATGGCTACTCTTCTCTGAGGTATTGCTCCCTTATTAGAGGCAGGAAAGAGAGGCAACTACAAAGAGTGAAATGAGGATGCCAGTAAATCTATTGTTTTTAATGACTTCCCAGAAGAAATAAACTATGACTTCTTTTTATATCCTACTAGAAGTAGTTGTCATACAACTCCTCCCTGTAAATGATTCTGGCGAGGCATATTGTCTGGAAATATTGCCATTAGTAATTGCAAAGAAAGTATGGATATGAGGAAAGCCTACAAGCTGTCATTACTCCAAGGGTGTGTGTGGTGCATATGTGTTTTTATTATTTGTATAGTTTTGTGATAACTATGAGAACCAAATTCAGGTGTGATGCATCTTTGTACACACAGGTGCTCGATGAAGATGTATTCATTTATTGAGGAATTTACTATGTCTAATAGAACTATTCTTTTGGGGAGGGAGTTAAAAAATAATGTATTAACTTTTGTATTATAGCATAGTATTTCTAAATAACCCAAATGCTGAAATGTTCTACCTACTTTCCCCATTATGAAAAATGTATACAGAACAGAAGTGGCATGAAATGTATCCATTCCCATGACATAGGCTGTAATGGAAAATTGTCCAAGTCTAGCCTGGCCTTAAGATTTTAATCTTGTGATCCTCTTCATATGTCATACTGTAGTGCATGGACTGTATCCAGCACATTTGATTTAAAACTATTTCCAGAAAAATAAATTGTCTTGTTAAACTTACTAACCAGTTTTCTTCAGCAGACACATTTTTCTCTTCACAAAATGTCACTGCTCCTTCTTAGCACAGCAAAAGATAATATTTGTAATTCACAACACTGATAAAGAATTCCTAAGGTAGTTACTCACTGAATGTCTGTACATGCTCAGAAAGAAATTTGAACATTTGGGAAATTATTGGGATAATTCAGAAAAATAAAAAAGCTTTCCTTAATGGTCAAAGGTAATAGGTCATTTTGGCTCAAGTTAACTGAGAATGATAAATGACAGAATATGGGAACACAATATTTGAGGACACTATATCTATATTTATAGATCTGTAGCCATATATTTTTTAAGCTATAGGGCCAGAGTTTATGAAATAGGTTTAATAGTTTAATATTACAGACCATTTGTACAATTCTAAAATTGGCTAATTTCTCAGACTTTTAATCTTTTTTTTCTATTATGGAAATTTAAAAATTAAAAAAAAGAGAGTAGCATAATGTACCCATCTCTCTTTTTTTCCCCTTCACTTATTTTGAACAGTTGACAAATCATAGCCCTGATTGATCTGTACCCCTTTCCACTCTTCCTTCTTATATATTATATAAACACTTTTTGTAAATATTTCAACATATATCTATCAACAGTGGGCAGTCTTTGAAAAAAATGCCCACTTACCATTATCATATCTAAAAATCAAATAATAACCTGATTCTATCCAGAAATATCTAGTCAGTATTCAGATTTCTAGTTGTATATCATTTATGTTTTATGATAAACAGATATTTTTGTTTTGTTTGAGTAAGGATCTAAACAAGGTCCACACATGAATGTTAGTTGGTAGAGCCTATGAATCTCTTCATAGAAGAAACTGGGTAGTTTATTTTGAGTTTTCTCCACAGTCTAGATTATACTGATTATACCCTTTTTGTGGTATGTTTTATGCTCCTCTGTCCCCTGTCCTTCTATATTTCCTTTAATGTAACTGCTGGAATTAGAAGTTTAATTACATTTAGAACCTAGCTTTTGGTAATCTCATTTATGGATGGTGTTGGCTCTGTTCTTCTAAGTTTAAATGTGTATTTGTAGTGTGGATTGTAATAAATGGCTTTCAAAGATGTGTTTTTATTTTTGCTGTAAAATATAGTCACTTTTCTATAATATTAACATTAAATAATTAAATCAAGGAATTATTTTTCTCATTAAATATTCTTGCAGCTGTGCTTTTTCAAAATGGAGGAAGCAAAGGAAAATACCTGTAGTGTCAGTGTGTATGCCATCCCATGAATTTTTTGGCTTTCATTAGACAAAAACAAAGATAATAGCAATAGCTAAAAATGTTGACATAGGTCATCTCATTTAATCTTCACAACTAAAATATGAGATATGTGTTATTTTATAGAGGATGAGACTGCAAGTCACAGTGGTTAAATATCTTGCCTAAGAACACACAGCAGTGGGGATAGGTTTTCAGTCAGACAGTCTGACTTTTCAGTGTGTAATCACCATACTATACTGATCTGGAAGACAGCGATAATTCTGTATGGTGTTAATCTTTGTAAATATAGGTTTTAATATTTCTGGAGACTTGAAGTCACATTCAAAGATATAGAACACAAATGAAAACAGGTTTGATGCAAATAATAATGGTGCTCTAGTGTCTTTGCTAGTATTGAGGGAGACGTGAGGGTATATGATATAGAAATTATAAAATGACTGTTGTAAAGAGGGCATCATATTCATCTCTACATAAAATCCAATGCTAAAATATACTCTTACAGGTTATACACTAGGAAAACTTTAACTTACTCCAGATTAGGTGTTATCTGTTTAAACTCTTAGAGTGAGATTTCTCTCCCATGTCAATCATTCCAGTAGTGGGCATCTCTAACTTAGAAGGTCTTTAAAATTTGTTGTTGATAATTGTTCTTCATGTAACTTGTCTATTATAAAAATGAATTGTCGTAGTGAAAACGGATAGTACTTCTATCCCTATTCATCAAATCAAACTTCTCTTCTAAACATCAGCTTTTGGGGTGCCTGGGTGGCTCAATCGTTGTGTCTGCCTTCAGCTCAGGTCATGATCCCAGGGTTCTGGGATCGAGCCCCTGGTCGGCTCCCTGCTCAGTGGGAAGCCTGCTTCTCCCTCTCCCACACCCCCTGCTGGGTTCCCTCTCTCGCTGTGCCTCTCTCTGTCAAAATAAATAAATAAATAAATAAATAAATAAATAAATAAATAAGTCTTAAAAAAACACCATCAGCTCTTCAAGTATCTTAAGGTATCTGATACACAAAAGCTACTTTGCATACAATAGCATTTCATTCTTTCAGCTTACTCATATGACAGTTTTTTTAAAATAGGGCTTAAAGTATCCTTTCCTAATATTCCTATCTAAATCAGTTTCCTCTGAAATTTATTTTTAGAACACATATTGCAGTTTTTAATTATATTGTTTTTTGATTTACATTCTAATATCCATCTAAGCTGTATGTTCCATGGTGACAGCAGACCCTTTATCTCTTTGCTTTACCACTGAATCCCAAGGGCTTAATCTAGAATCTTATAATGAATTCAATGCATGAAGGTAAATTAAATACATACATTAATAAATTACTTATTTTCCTGATTTCTACTCCTCCTACCCACTCCGCTCCATCCAGGCTGTCTGATGGGTCAGGTTATTTCTTGGAAGTTTTGAAGAGCTCACACATCAACAGTAATCATTAATATAGCATGGAAAATATATTTCAGTTTAACCCATGTAAGTTTCAGTGAACTGTTCACTGCTTTGATATATATAGTTACGTTAGTGTCAGTTACCTGGGAACATAGTGGATTTTCAACATTTTTTAGTTCTTCCTTCTAACAGCTATAAAAATTTTCATCTTGTTATTTTGTTTCAAGTGTATAGGTCTTAGCATCTTGATTCTGTCACTCAGTGTACTCACTATCCAGATATTTTTACCTTCTGAAAATTAAGTAGGCAGCTTTCCATTTTAATTTAATTTCTTGATTAAAACATTTTTAATTATGTGGAATGACAGATTAAAATAGAAGAATTTGATCCTTGACACTTGGAGATTTCTTTGCAGACTAGAGACAATATGATTTTTGGTATCATTATTCAGTCATCTAAAAAATATCTATGGAAGAGTGTTGCCACCCACCCCATTGTGCTAGCTCTTTCTTTTCTTCTAGGGTAACATGACTTTGTCGGATGTCTTGTTGAGGTCACAGTCAACGTTTGGCAGAATGTTTCTTTGTTCTAATAATATTAAGTTTTTAAAAATGGCAACGTGTTGAAATAGAGCCTATATTTTCTTATTTAATCGATGTACAAAAGAGTACATGGAAGTTTATATTTGAATTGAAATATCAGTGTTTTGTTATTTACAACAACTAAACTGATGATAGTAGTGGTAATCTACTTATAGATTAGTGATGAATTTGATGGTAATAATAAATACTATTGGTAATATATTGAAAATAATATTTTCATTATTCAGAGAACATCAAACTATGGAGTTATAAGGGAATAATATGTATGGATCTATTTATGAAAGGAAAAGTGTGAGTAAATGTGAGCCTCATTCACACCCATTTCATGATGAAAGTTGCCTGGAGACTCCTTTCTCAAAGCTATCTTCCCTATGCTGTCCATTCATTCTAGAAACACTCATACAGCTTATAAGAGTAATTAGATGTTTACTAAGATCTCAGTCCCTATCTGGTTTTCCCATAAAGGAGAGATTAAAATGGATAGCTTCTGAGTTACTACTTTATTAAGGAGTATAAGCCCAAGGAGCAGCAATGCGGGACCAGGGGAATGCATCAGGGAAGGAGGGAAGGCAAATACGGAAGGACATTTTCAAGTTGCCTTTCATCTAGGACAATTTATTGCTTATTCTCATGAGATTGGACCATGATAAGCCCTGTGAATTTCCATGGGAGCAGTTGTGGTGGGGGAGCAGTTGAAGAAGAGAAGTAATTTTTCAGCCAGCTCCCAACACTTCAAGTGGGCAAGTGGTGTTTCTCTTTGTGATTGTGAAGAAACACATGGACAGAGAACAAAAAGGTCTGCCTGGCCATGATTCACGGCTTTGGTAAGTGAAATATGCTTCAAAGTGCTTAAAACCAATGGAAAGCTGGCTGCTGATGTAGTAGCTAGAACAAGAAATAGGCAATGCTGAGAGGATCTGAAATACGTGATAGAGTTACCGAAGAATAAAATTTCAAGGCCTTTCTCTGTCATTAAATATAAAATTCAATTCAACAAACATTTTTTACATACTTACAGTGTAGGAGACATTGTGTAAATAGACAGGGTACGCATGTAAAAGTAACTAAAACTCTACCCACAAAGAACCTCAGTCTAGTGAGGGGAAGAGTACAGAACTAATGGCTAACAGTATGTCTGACTAAAATGCCAACAAAATTTAAAATAGGTAAAATTAATTTTGGACTTGGGGATGGAAATTTGGGATAAGTGTTACGGAGTGAAAGGTGCTGATCTGGCACTTGAAGCATGATAAGATATACGCAGAGGTGCATTTCTGGCTAATAATATCAGTCTGACTAAAGGGACTGAAGTTTCTGACCATGATAGGATCAGGAGTTGATGTGTGGCTGAAAGAGTGAGGAACAGAAGACAGAGTATAGAGCATAGGATTGCTGAAACATCAGATTGAGCCTCAGTACCCAGTAAAGTACCAGGAATAAAGAGTATTTAGTAGGTATTTGTTGAATGAATAAGCTTTATGGGAATGTCTGCAGTTGACACATACACCAAAATGGGTTTTGATGCTATACTTAGAAAAACTCAGGGTTTGGGCCACCTGGCTACCTCAGTTAGTTAAGCATCTGACTCTTGATTTTAGCCCAGGTCAGGATCTCAGGGTTGTTAGATTGAACCCCGCATGGGGCTCTGCAGTGAGCATGGAGCCTGCTTAACATTCCCACTCTCTCCCTCTGTCCCCATTCTCCGCATGCCCCCCCACCATATGCATGTGCTATGTCTCTCTAAAAAAAGAAAAAAGAAAAATTCTGAGTTAAAAAATGAAGAAGGATTTCTTGTCAGATTTTTCAGAGATTTTGATGCAAATTGTGACTGATACTTAATATGTAGCATTTATTAAGAATATCTTAATATAAAAAAAAGAATATCTTAATATGAAACTGATTTTTTATGTGTGTCAAATATCTTGTGGGATTCTTTTTTTTTTTTTAATTTGAGAGCGAGAGAGAGCACAGCCTGGCAGTGAGACAGAATGAGAGGGAGAAGAAGACTCCTCTCTTAGCACAGAGCCCGATGTAGGGCTAGATGCCAGTACTCTGAGATCATGACCTGAGCCGAAGGCAGAGCTTAACCAACTGAGCCACCAAGGCATCCCTATCTTGTGGGATTCTTGTCCTAGTAGTATATTTTAGATGGTGATGTGCACATATGGCAAGGAAAGAGAATGGAGGGAAACTAAACCCTAATTGAGTGTATATTAATATGTCAAATAGTGTATTTTCAACAATCCCTTTTTAGGGAAAAGTTTGGGAAAAGTTATAAAATCTCTTGAGTAACAGCCCAAATAATTTATTTTTTTTAAATAAAGATTTTATTTATTTGACAGAGAGAGAGAGTAAGCAGAAGCAGGCAGAGCATCAGGCAGGCAAGGAGAGCGAGAGGGAGAAGCAGGCTCCCTGCTGAGCAGAGAGCCTGACACAGGGCTTGATCCCAGGGTCCTGGGATCATGACCTGAGCTGAAGACAGATGATTGACTGCCTGAGCCACTCAGGCACCCCTGATTAATTTACTTTTTATACATTCTATCCTAGAAGCCAACAACTGTTTAGAGACAGTATAAGATCAGGTTTTGATTTATAAAGATAAAAGTAATCCTGGAGGGGGCGGAATGTGATTGGGATAGATTTTGCAAAGGTACTTTGCAATTAGTCATACAACAAAAACACGCTTAAAATCAAGTGTAATTTGCAAGCAAAAAGATAGACTGATTTGGCATGGGTACTTCTGGATAATATGTGAATTTCCCATTAAAATGAATTTGATATGTCTTTCATAGAATTGTAAAAGTGTCACCTCCCTATTTCTGTGCATTTGACTCTGAGAGCATCTTCTTATTCTCTGAGAATATCATAGGTCATTAAAGCAGCTTCATTGCCAGAGTAAGATTTTACTTATGCATCTTTTGTTAAGCATGTGCTCTGTGTCAGGAACAGTGTGGTCCATACTGTAGAGGCAACAAAGATGTGTGAAAAACCTATGGCCTCAAGAAAATTGGTCTCTAGGTGAGAAGGTGAAGTGTGTGCATGAAATGGTTACAGCCATTTTCATACAGCATATGATAAATGCTGACATGATTTTTAGAGACCATTGCTGTTATTGTTAGTTGTAACCTTGACCTGCCTGGAGATGGGTCTTAAGAGCCTTGAACCAATAAACAGCACAAATGTATCTATGTTTACAAAAACATAAAGTTGTTTGAAGGTGGTAGAAGGTATATCAGTACAGGGATAAACCACTTTACTTCATGTCATTCTACATTAACCAGTAATTATTTAATCTTACTTTTTTTTTCACCTCACACAATATTTTATCCTGACCCATGTACTGTATACATTTACTGGTACTCACAACAACTTTTCTGTAATTTTCTGTTAAGCAATGTTTCGATTTTACTACAGTCTTCTCCTTTGCCACAAATTCGTATCCCTGTGATTCCAACCAAGTGTGATCTGTTTTTTACTTTGTGTCATTTGTGTATTGTCTATTCATTACTCCAATGTGAAGATGCATCCTATCTTACCTCAACTAATAAACTTAATATTCAAGCTTTTGTCCTTTCCATATACTCCAATACTTGACTGATAACTTGACCAAGCCTGGACCAATTTTATCTTCTTTATTTGACCTGGGAAGGAGGAGTTGGGAATGGTGGAGAAAGAGGGATAAAGGAGGAAAAAAGTAGAAAAGAGTCTATGTATCTGAGAAGAAAATGAAATAAAATGGAAGGGAGAGATGAAGAAAGGAAAAGGAGAAGGAAGAAAAGAAGGAAGGAAGAAAGGATGAGAAGAAGAAGAAGAAAGAAAACCTTCCAAGGAACTAGTAAACTTTGACTCTTCTCTCTCAATGCAGCAGAATGGGTATATGACCCTCCCTAATCAGCTCGGTTTATCTTTGTGGTAGTCAGTTCGTGTATCTAGAATGTAATCCGTGGAGTTACACTGTTGCCTTTCAGTTATATAATTCTCTGACTTTATGAATTACATGTAAAGCCCTAGGCTTTGTACAGTTTTTTAGTGTCCAGAAATGAATCCCATGGGAAGTAGTTTATTATGTGCTAAAGAATCATTCAGGAAGTAATTTATTGTATCTTCTTTATCTATCTTAAAGGGCATATTTTATATAATTACTTACATGGACACAGTAGTGAAAAAGCAATACACAGGAGTTATCTGTCCTGTTGTAATCATGTCTCAAGTCTACAGAAATAATTTGACAGAAATAGATTTATTAAATACATATCAACATCTGCTTTTCTCTCTAATGCTTCAAAGAAAGAGATTGGTTAGAAAAGGAATACATATCCAATGAGTAGTTTATCCATTCCCAGTTCAGTTTACTGAATTAAACAGTGGCTTGACTATTAGTATGAAGGTTTAATTTTTCTTCAGAATTTTCATTCCCTTCTTCTTAGATGCAAATGCAGAAAATTTACCATTATTAAAATTCCAACTGCACTAAATGTATTTCTTCATATGTTTAATAAAATTTAGTGACATTGGCTACATCATTTTAACCATAAATATTAATATTTATGTTTCAAGTTTCTGGTAGTGTATAATCTATTGAAGTATAAGTGATTTGTCTTAATTATTATTGATTTGTGGAAAGGCAGCTCATCTTTTCCACTGACAGTGCAACTTATTGCATTTGTTAACACATAGAGTAAGATGTAAATAATGTATACATGAAACATTTCAAAGAAATGAATAACTAGTATCCCACCAAGCTTTAGCTTGTCAGAATTTGTTTCTAGAAGGGTTACAAATGTTAGCAATAAGAATGCTAACTGTTTTTTTGTGTCCTCAGCAATACATTCTGGAATGTCACACAACATATGAACAAAGGATCAACAGAGATGGATGATGAATGATCTAATTAAAATCTTTCCCATTTTTAGAGTAAATATTTCTCACTCAGTGACAATTTATCCGTTCACTGTTCTTTTACAAAAAACAGTGTACATAAGGATGTCTAAATTCAAATTTGCAAAATGTTGCAAGCTTAAATAATGATTTTTTTTAGCTTCCCTTTTCCTAACATTTATTTGAAACAGATCCATAAATCTTAAGTACTTAATAACGACTTATGGATACTCTTTAGGATAAGTTATGAACTGATCTGAAAAGACACACACACACACACACACACACACACACACATACATGGCACAGACTTCCTTATAATGTATTTGATGTGGGTAAAGAATATATGGATGCCACAACACAATCAGTGCCATACAAAGAGATGAAAAGCTTACATGTATAATGTGACCTCCTACACTTCTAAGCAAGAGGCACGGTTTGGTTACTAAAAGTACAGCTTTGTTGAGAGTAGACAACCTCTGCTGAGACTCAGATTTTTGAAATACAAATTAGTGTGGTGAATATAAGCCTTTCCACTGATTAATTATGAGATTGCTTCAACTGCTTTTGTAAGATCACTGAGCTTAGTTTATTTAACCAAAATTGATTTTATTTAACCAAAAATAATAGAGACATGGTATTATGATATAAAAATCAGCTGCCTAGTATACCTACCATCCTGAAAGTCTTGTTAAAACCTAGAAAAAATAAAGAAAAGCTGCAATATGAGTTATTCTGAGAATTACTATTGCATATATAAAATCAGAAGACTACTTGAGGGATAGTAATACAATATCTCAAGCTCATTTGAGAGAAGTAGCTTTTGAGATATTTTATGTCAATCACAGATGCTTCACTTGATGTTTATTAGCAAGGAAAGAGTTAAATCCCTTTTTAATGAAATTTTGGTAAATACATATTATATAATATTTACCATGATAATCACTTATCATTCAGTAGTGTTTAGTACATTCATGTTGTTGACTAATATCTCTTTGAGATCATGCTTTCAGTTCTTTTGGGAATATACCTAGTCATGGAATTGCTGGATCATATGATAATTCTTTTTTTTTTTTGAGGAACTACCATACTATTTTTCATAGTGACTGTATCATTTTACATTCCCACGAGCAGTGCTCAAGGGTGTTAATTACTCCACATCCTCACCAACACTTGTTATATTTCCTTTTGTTGTTGTTGTTATTCTTTTGATAACAGCTTCCTAATGGGTATGAGGTGATATCTTATTTTTTTTCTTTTTCATTTTCGTTTTGATTTCCATTTACTCAAGAATTTGTGATATTGAGAGTTTTCATGCTTATTGACCATTTTTATGTCTTCTTTGGAGAAATGTCTATTCAAGTTCTTTTCCCACATTTAATCAGGTTGTTTGTTGTTGTTGAGTTATGGGAATTCTTTATATTTTTTGGACATTAACCCTTTATCAGATACATATTTGCAAATATTTTCTCCCATACTCTGAACTCACTTTTTATTCTGTTGATGTGCTTTTTGATGCATGGACATTTTTAAATTTGATGTAGTCCAATTATCTATTTTTGTTACCTATGTGTTTCTTGTCTTATCCTAGAAATCATTGCCAAATCCAATGTCATTAAGCTTTTCCCTATCTTTTTTTAAAGTTATACATATTATTTGTAAAGTTTTTTTTTCATTTTTAAGTGAGATACAAAAATTATATAAGGTATTTATAAACAGTTTGCAGAATAATAATTGAATTGAATTGGTCATTTGATCATTGCCAGTTTAATTGGAGTTTTACAAACACCTTTGACCTATCTTAGATGTGCACCCTGTATCCCATTCAGCACCTTTTCCCCTGAATTAACACTAGTTTCAGTCAGTTAATGTACTGGAAATACTTTTCAAAATTTGCAGACTTTACCTCTTTCTACATTATATTTCTAAATTAATATAAGATCTTAATTCAAATAAACTTAATTCCCCCCCTTTTTTTCCTATAGAGTTTGTATGTGTTACAGTTTGTTAAATAATTTCTTACTCTAAGGCCACAAAGATACTTTTTCTCTATTTTCTTTGAAAATATTTACAGCTGTGCCTTTTACATTTAAGTTCTTTATGCATTTAAAATTTATTTTTAAGTATGGTGTGAGAAAGATATGCATTTTAATATTTCTAGTATGGATAATCAAGTGTCCCCATATTTTTTATTTAGTCTCTTTTCTGGAGCACCACTTTTGTCATACATTGGGTTTGTACATATGCACATGTTTATTTCTTGCTGCTCTTTCTTGATTCACTCATATTTTTTTCTAACCCCTGAACAATACATTCCTGTTTTAATTATTATACTTGTATAATATTTTTTTATACAGAGTAGTGTAAAACTTCCAAAAATACTTTGTACTTCCATGTAAATTTTAAAATCAGCTTATCAGCCTAATGAAAAAAATGCTTTCATTTTGAATGTAATTAGGGGAAATTGATAAATTAATTTCTAGAAAATTTACATTATTTTTACAATATTGTCTTCACAGACATTAACGTGAAATGTTCCATTACTCTTTATCTAAATATCATTTGCCCCTGAGACAAAAAAATAGCCTCCCTTAAACAATAAAAATAAATAAATAAGAAAGGAAGCATATGGCTTATCATCCTTAATTCTGATGGCTCTCTTTTGTGAACAGTAACATTTCTTTAGTGAAATGAGAAACAAAACTATATATTTTTAGAAGACGTAATTATGTTGTGTAATTGTGCTATACAGTGTTGTTATTTAATCTTCACAATAACTCAAAAAGTATGTATTATAATGACCTCCACAGATGAGACATTTGAGAGGCAATATAGTAAATAATATGCTCAGAGTCATTGACTGACCATCATGATTGTAAGATTCATGAAAAATATTATAGACTCAAGCACCAAAGGGTCAAGAATATTAAGTGTGGCACTGTGATTTGAGTCTAGGACAGATTCCAAAGGCCATTCTATTTCCAAAATTAAACCAATTTTGAGATAAAGAGAGTTAGGCATCCATTCATTGTACAATAAGTCAGAGTAAAAGACCCGTCTTTAACTTTTTTTTTAGTGTTTTTTTTTTAGTGTTTTGTTTATCAGTCTGAATGTGTCTTCTAGTTGTATATTAAGTTGTTCCTTAAAATTAATGGACAGAAAAACCATTTTAAGAAACCAACAGCATTTTAGTAAAATTACATACCTTTTGTGGATCACACTTAACTTCTGGCAGAAAGAGAAGCAATTACAATAGCAATAGGTTTAGCAACATGTGTAATATGTGCTTTTTTCAAGTTTATGATTTGATATGCTGTGTCAAAATAGTAGGCTGGAAAGAAATTCTATAAGATAAAAAGTTCATTTTTTAAAGAACTATCAGCATAATATATGTAATACTATACATCTATAGTTCTGTAGTTAGGCTTCTTTTTTTTTTCTTAATCTGAATGATTGCATTGTATAGCTCAGGAATTGGCTGATTTTTAGAGGTGAAAATGTCTCGCCATCCAAATGAGCTAGGTATTTCAGCATCATTCATCAATCTACTAAATACCTTCATAAATAGTTTTTTTTTAAAGATTTTATTTATTTACTTATTAGAGAGAGAGAGGGAGAGTCAAAGAGAGCAGGAGAAGGAGCAGAGGGATAGAGAGAATCTCAAGCAGACTCTGCTGAATGCAGAGCCTGACACAGGGCTCGATCTCACCACTCTGAGATCACGACCTGAGCCGAAACCTACAGTGGGATGCTCAACCAACTGAGCCACTCAGGCACTGCTTCATATATAGTTTTTTACCACAATTCTAGAAGTTGGTGGATTGACCATCATGAATGTTAAGAGTCATGAAAAATATTATAGACTCAAGCCCCAAATGTTCAAGAATACTCACAATGCATATGCTGTTATAGGACCATCATTATGTTAGTAACCTATGCTTTTGTGCTTCAGACACATTTCAACTAGATAATCTATTTTTAAAAAAGCATTTGGTCTTGTTTCTGAACTAAATGTATGGATTACTGCTGAATATCAGCGGTGGGGGGAAAGATGGGAAAACCCAGGAAGAAGCTTTTTTCTCTTGTTTTTGGCACCCAGCTGAATGTCATGACTGCACTAAATGGCAGGTGAAGAGATAACATAGTTACTATGCAAGACAAACTTTTTTAGCTCATGCATTTTCTAAGATCAAATCTCTTCATTGAAATACACCTCAGATATTACAGAATGGATGAAGATTTAATATTAAAGAAAAATTCCCCTCTTTCTAAGTTTTTTTTTTTAATTTTTCTGTTATTTGCCCCAGGGGTACAGGTCTGTGAATCATCAGGCTTACACCTTTCACAGCACTCACCATAGCACAAACCCTCCCCAATGTCCATAACCCATCCACCCTATCCCTACCCTCCCACCCCCCAGTAACCCTCAGTTTGTTTTATGAGATTAGGAGTCTCTTATGGTTTGTCTCCTTCCCGATCCCATCTTGTTTCATTATTTTTCCCTCCCTACCCTGCATGACCGCCCGCCCTGCCCCTCAAGTTCTTCATATCAGAGAGATCATATGATAATTGTCTTTTTCTGATTGACTTATTTCGCTTAGCATAATACCCTTTAGTTCCATCTACATCATTGCAAATGGCAAGATTTGTTTCTTTTGATGGCTGCATAGTATTCCATTGTGTATATATATATATATATATATA
>LNAC01000321.1:1519692-1636259 GCA_002007465.1 Ailurus styani | reverse complement strand
CCCCTCTCTCTGCCTGCCTCTCTGCCTCCTTGTGATCTCTCTCCCTCTGTGAAATAAATAAATAAAATCTTAAAAAAAAAAAAAGGAAATGAAGGATCCTGCAATTGAGTTAATTACTAAACTAGGTCATTCATACTATCTGCTCAAAGTATAACAATGGTTAGGTTCTGCAGCAGTTTCAAAAAGATCTCTGGGTTCTGGTTGCCAAAGAGCCGGGAGAACTTGGGGGATAGGAAAAAAGTTTTGGAGAAGTAATGAGGATTATTCCAATATAGGCAAAACAGTAGGATAAGTTAAGGGTTGGATAGAGCATGGGCAAAGTATAAATGTAAAATTCTGTGAAATGAAACTGAGATATTCGATCTACCCTTTAGTCTGGAATTTGTGATACATATGAAATGACACAAAACCTCTTTTCACCAAAATCAATGTTTACGAACAAAAATCAATGATATGTGTCATGTGTGTAGATTAATTTGTAGGAAGGTATGTATGTTAAGGAGGAGGAACTAGCAGTATATTCTGTACACATCTCAGTAACATTTCCATACATGTCATGAGTTTGCTTATTACTTCTCGCATCATTGGACAGTAAGTGAAGGGATATGTCACTGTTTGGATAAAGAGCTGTTGTGGGGGGCCCAGGGCCTATAATTGCTCACTTTTTTTTCTCTTCTAAATTGTGAAATGTGAGTGATAGGTAGGTTGATCCATCAAGATACAAGCACCTGAAGTTGATGTCAGAAAAAAAGAAATAGAGAAAAAGCACTCTCCAAAGGCCTGCTTGCTATCCCATTTGAAGCAAAATTTGAAAGAGAAAAATATTAGAGCTTGCTTTATAAAAGATGCAAAATTCTACTTAAGTATGAACTTGAAGAAGCAAAATTTTTCTTCAGAAAATATAGTACCAACATTGAAGGCAATTCAACATATCTGAAAGAAGGAAGGCAGGAAAATTTAGTAGTGGCAAATGCAAAGGAATAATGAGATGTTTTTGCATAATGTAGTAAAAATCCTTTTATAGAACATCAGGAATTACCATTTTTGAAATAATATAGAAATGTCTCTAAAACTTGACAGCACTGTCATTACCTCAGAAAAGCATATAGAAATTTCTTTGAGAGTAATGATATTTAAAGACCATAGAGAAGAGACTTGAAACTTTGATGCTATTGTGAAGTGATTTGGAGACAATTACAATAAATTATATGACACACTTTCATCTGCCCTGTCTTATCACGATAAGCCAAGGTGTTTTTGACCTAGCAAATCTCTAATGCTATTGGGAAGGATAACTAACTATAAAAGAAAAAGTCGATGACTTTATTTTTTGCAAATTCCTCTGCTTGTTCATAATTTCTGATTTTTTATTAGTATCTCCTCCTTATCTTTCTCTTTCCTGTAAGCAGCCTATAATCTTCTAGAATTTTGTTATCAACAATAACAAGTGCATTTATATCATAATTATTTAGGGGGAAATATATAAAAGACAAAGAAATGAAACTGGGGCAGTAGATGTAAGGATTTGTACTTTGTACTATTTCACTGCTGCCTCTTCTTGGTTGTCTTAAGACTACTGACATTTTTGCAATAGTTGCAATACAAATGCAAAAAAACACCTAATAGTTCACTTAAAAATTTATAACTTTTCCCCCTTTGTATTTCACATCTAACCTTAGGGTAAATTTAGAGACAAACAACTGGAAGTCAGGAAGAGGAAAAAATACAGGGTGACCATGATTCCTTTGTGCCAGAATGTTTTGGGGCCATGGTTCTCAACCAAGGAGAGAATATATATTATATTCATCTTCTGAGATTTTGGTTCCTTTTATTTACCTTGCTTAAGGGCTAGTTAATGCTTTTGAAAAAGAGATTTGAATGAATACTGTAAGAGGGATAGCTAATAAAGAGAACCTACAGGTAAATGCTTTTGGTCCTGGCTTGGCACTTTAGAAGTTCATAATAATTTAAAGATTACCAATTCTGATAATAAGATTTTAGATTTAATAATAACATTTATCTTTGTAAGTCCAGTTTTGTTTTGTATAAGCAGGTGAGAGAAATAAGCCTGGTACATTTCTTAGGCAACATATTCTGTTCATTGTAGGCATACTTTTATTGTCTTTCCCTCTGCTACCTGCCTTGCAGAGCTTTCATTGACTTAGTAACCTCACCTTCAGTAGATGATCTGGTTTTCAGTCAAAAAGTAAAAATAAGCCAGTCAGTTATCTTTGCTTCTTCCTTCTATAATTTTTTATTTATGTATATATTTTTTGTTACGATATGTGTGTGTGTGGGGGGAGGGAAACAAAAGAGCGATTCCTGGATTATCAAAACAAGTGTATATATTAGATATTTTCTTTAAAATAGAAGTTGGCAACAGGATGGCTATAGAAAGTGTTGGCTCTGGATATGACAGAACATACATGAAAATAAGACTAAATAAAATAGAGATTGATTTTTGTAAGAACATTGGAGGAATTTCAAAATGAGGTTAACATAGATAAAAGAAAGTTCACTGAAAAAAATGTAAACTAAAATAAGTGAATCATTTGTACTGAGCAAAAGAGACAAAGTACTAGAATTAGTGCACTGGAAACTGCCTAATTAAGATCTGAGGTAGTTTCAAGCTTTTAAAAAATTATTTTAGGATTTAAATGTGATATATTGCATCACAAGATAATTACCAATCATTATGCTAAAAATATACAGTGTGTATTCATATAATATACAAGTGATTTTTATCAATCATTGTATATATGTAAACTGTGCATGAGTCTCACATTTTTGGGGACATTGCTATGCAGAAGATGATAATGGACAGTTAAAGTTAGAATTGCTTCATAAGACAAAAGAGGTGAGTTTATGTCCTTGAGAAAGGAGCTCATATTGAAAGATGTGTTCACAGATGGTCCCTGAACAAAAAGATGTAAAATGTTAGCTCTAAATTTCAGTTATTCTTTACCACAAAAAATAAGGATTACTAGTACAGTGCAAGCTTGTCTCATTTTCAAAAGTCTCTCTAAATTGGGAGCCACAGATCAAATAAAGACTTTTAGCATCAAAGAATTTGAATAAAATTCAGAGATCACTACATGCAGAAAACTTATATGTGACAAATGTCAAGGTGACTGAAGAAGATATATAAGTACTTCTTAGGAAGGATGTCTCAGTCAAATTCTTTCTCCCAAAGATATTGACCAAAATCACAGGATTAAAAATTCCATCTTTAGTGACAGGCATTACTAAGTTCGGCAGTAATAACCAAAGGTAGTAAATGAGAGTGATGAATATGTGGCTACCCTGTTTATTTCTCACTGACATTGTTTTTTTCTGCAAAAGAGGAAAAATAGTTGAATACAGTCCCTAGAATTAGAAAGTTCCTGAAAAAAGTTGTATGAATTCAGGAGGAGGAAAACGAATGCTGATATATATGTAGAAGACATAACTATAGTAACTTGACCCCAGGATTGTAGGACTTCTATAATACTCTGTTTTTGGTTTCTCTTCTTGCCAAGCATATGGTCCACAGCATTAAATATTTCTTGGTTCACCCATATATCTTCCCATCCTGAGATAATCACAGAAGGAATAACTTCTTCTGTGGGTCAGGGTGATGAAAACCAACATTTGGATATTTACTTTCTTAATAAAAATAAGGATATTAAAAACACTTCTGCTCTTTGAAATGCAGTAACAAGTTTCAAATTATCAGATTTCAGAAACTATAACTAGCAACTAATGAATAAAACATATCCTATATCTGATGTCAGAAAGCTGACATCAACTAAAAAAAGTCCAATAAAGGGAAAAAAAATGGTGCTAAAATTCAGCCCATATATTCCACTAGCATAAACTCTGTGTGTCTGAAGAAGATGGCCTAAAACCAAGAACCGAGTCATTCGATGGCATAATTAATCTCACCCCTCTAAGGCCCCACAGTCAAGTTGTGAGGTGATGGATACTGGCTTGCTTTGAGTTGCTAATGAAAACTTTGAGCTCTTCGTACTCCTTCATGGCTAATATCTCCCTTTACCTGTGTTAGGGGATCAAAAATAATACAAAGGACATTTAGAAGCTGGAAATAGCAGTCTGTTGGTATGTTAAGAATAATAAATATAGAGAGGTCCTTGTTCTCTTTCTCTTCATCTCTAAGTGTTAGAAATAAGATTCCACTCAAAAATGGAGCTTTGCAGTTTCTTGGGTCTGTCTTCTACAGTGGATTCTGAGGAATTCTCAGACAGAATTTTGTAATCCCCTATGCCACCATTCTCCAAAGAAAACATCAAGGGCAAAGAAGAGACTTGTACAGACATTTCTCCAAAAAACAAACAAACAAACAAAAACAAAACCCTAAAACAACAAAAACATATAAATGGCCAATGGATATATGAAAAAATGCTTGGTGTCACTGATCATTAGGAAAATGCACATTAAAATCATAATGAGATATCACATCACACCTGTTAGCGTGGCAGTATCAACAAAAACAAAAACCAAAAAATAGTCAGTGTTAGTAAGGATGTGGAGAAATTGGAACCATGGCATACTGTTAGTAGGAATGCAAAATGGTGCAGGCACTAAGGAAAACTGTGTGAAGGTTTCAAACAAATTTAAAAATAGAACTATCATATGATCCAGCAATCCCACTTTGGGATATTTATCCAAAGTGATTGAAATCAGGATATTGGAGAGATAGATTCACTGTTATGTTCAATGCAGCATTATTCACAACAGCCAAGATGTGAATGTAACCTAAATATCCATCAATAGTTGGATGGATAAAGAAAATGTGGCATATACATAAAGGGAATATTATTGGGCCTTAAAAAGGTTGGAAATTCTGTCACGTTCTACAAAATGGATGAACCTAGAGGACTTTATGCTGAGTGAAATAAGGTAGTACTGCATGATTCCCCTTATATGAGGTATCTAAAATAGTCAAATTTATAAAGTCAAAGAGTAGAATGGTGATTATCTAGGGGCTGGGAAAAGGGAGAAATGGAGAGTGACTTAAAAAAAGAGGCACAAAGTTTCAATTAAGTAAGCTGAAAAAGCTCCTGGGATCTGCTTTACATCGTTGTACCCATAGTCAACAATAATATATTGTATATTTAAAATTGATCAAGAAAGTAGATCTTATGTTAAATGTTATTAAAAGAATATATGTATTTATATATTTTCTCTATATATTTTTTAAAAGCACATTAAGTAACTGAAAAAGTACAAAGAAAAATATATTTCAAGTATCAGAGAGAATTCAAAATTCAAAGAGAAGATGGGAAATAGGCTTATCAGGAGATTTTTCTGGAATAGGAGATACCTGTAACAGTGTCTTTACTTGTGTGGGAACATTGTGCTGTAGGTGCTCTCGTTTTTGATATATGGAATGATACCACTTGGTCAGTTTCATATTAGGGTCTAATTCATATGCATACTCATTCATCGAACACATAGCTATGGAACTCCTTTTAGGTACAAAGTTTTGGGCATAAAACTTAGCAAGTTAGGCAAAGTCTCTGCCTCCTAAAGTTTATAGTCTAGTGGGAGAGAAGTATAAACAATTATTAGGAAAATAAAGAAAATAATTACAGATGGCAAGAATTGCTATGTCGGCAACAAAACAATGTTTGCTGTCATAGAGAATAAAAGAGAGTGGGACTCTAATTAGAATATGATATTTTGGGGTGGTCTCTGAAGGTATATATAAATTGATACCTGAAAGGTGAGAGAATGATGAGTAGAGTCAAGTATATTTGAGAACAATTTTGACAGACAAAACAGAAAGTGCAAAATACCTGAGGCAGGAAACTGAAAGCCAGTGTGGACAGAGGATAGTACAAAAAGCAAACCACAAGCTGAGGTAATGGGTGATACGGGTTCTGTGAATGAGTAATTTTATTTTTCTTTAAAGATTTTATTTATTTATTTTAGAGAGCGAGAGCATGCGCATGAACATGTGCAAAAAAGGAGAGGGGCAGGGCAGGGGGCAGAGAGAAAGGGAAAGAATCCCAGGCAGACTCTACACAGAGGCTGAAGCTGTAAGCGAGGCTTAATTCCAGGACCCCAAGATCATGACCCGAACTGAAACCAAGAGCCGGTGCTCAACAGACAGAGCCACCCAGGTGCCCTGGATGAGTAACTTCTGATGCCATACCCCTGAAATCAAAACGTCAGTTCTTATTTATTGATTTTCCCATGTATTTCTGCCCTAGTTATGGTAGATCACAAACATTTTTCGGGGTATTATTTTTGATTCCTCATCCTTGACATCTATTCATACATGAAAGTCTTTTTTTTAAAAAAAGATTTTATTTATTTATTTGACGGAGAGAGAGAGATTACAAGTAGGCAGAGAGGCAGGCAGAGAGACAAGGAGAGGAGGAAGCAGGCTCCCTGCTGAGCAGAGAGAGAGCCCGATGCGGGCNGCAGAGAGACAAGGAGAGGAGTAAGCAGGCTCCCTGCTGAGCAGAGAGAGAGCCCGATGCGGGCCTGGATCCCAGGACGCTGAGATCATGACCTGAGCCGAAAGCAGAGGCTTTAACCCACTGAGCCACCCAGGCGCCCCATACATGAAAATCTTAAATTTCGTTTTAAGAAAGGTTGACACAAGGCTTTGTAATTTGTTCTTCAGATTTCATAAATACTTCCTAGTTATATATGATATAACTGATTAGGCCAGCTATACAAAACACATTTAATAGGATGTAAACAACAAAGCACAACTTACAGGCATTTATTTCTCACTTTTAAAAAAAATTCCATTTGTGGGAAATGGGCATTTAAAAGCTATGAGATGGGGGCGCCTGGGTGGCTCAGTGGGTTAAAGCCTCTGCCTTCGGCTCAGGTCATGATCTCAGGGTCCTGGGATCAAGGCCCGCATGGGGCTCCCTGCTCGGCAGGGAGCCTGCTTGCTCCTCTCTCTCTCTGCCTTCCTCTCTGCCTACTTGTAATCTCTCTCTGTCAAATAAATAAATAAATAAAATCTTTAAAAAAAATAAAAAATAAAAGCTATGAGATGTCATGAAGGAAATATCAACCTGTATTGTTGTCTATTTCCCTTTGCAGTTCTAATCAAAACAAAGGTTCTGTTACCTGCTTGACCAGGATTTCCCCAAATGTTATTTGTTTCTGGGTAGTTTAGAGTTAGGAGTATGTATCATAAAAACTGCCTACAACTTTAAAACACCCCATCAATGAGTGACACAAATCCAACGACCTGGCCTGAACTTGCAATATATTCATAGAGTTGTAAGGAAACTTAATAGACCCCTGGATCTTTTGGTACCAAAAACAAAAACCAAAAAGATATTAAACTAAAAGAACAATTGCTACTGGGGTGGGGAATATATAGAAAGTGGCTGTAACTTCCTTTAATTTGCTGCAAAACCTCCAAAAAGGAAAAAACAGTTTCCAAGTTCTTCAACAGTTCTGTTGGGTTTTCAAAACATGAAGCAACGAATTCTTCCTGAAAAACTCAGTGTCTTTGTCTCTTACTATTGATTCCAGTCAATTGTTCTATCCAATGTCTGTTCATAAATCAACATTACTAAAAAAGATATAGCCAATAGCTACAATGATTTAAGCATCACCTTAAAACATCCTTCTGTCACTCAAATAATGACTCCATTCTTAAAGACCAAAATAGGAGACTAAGCTCATTCTTTTCCCAACTAACTCATGTATCCTTTTCTATAAATAACAGAAACTCAGAGAAGTAAAATCAGATGCAGCAATCTATACTCATAAGGGACAGTCATTATCAACAAAATATTTTCTCAGACACAAGTTTTTTAAGATACAGATCTAAGGGGTTGGGTAGCAGACATTGATTGCTTTTTAGTGTTATTGTGTATTCACTTGATCCCATACTAAATGCCATTTGAAAATGGAGATTTCTTTTGAAATTATACATGAGAACACTAGAAAGTAATTAATGTTTTCATTTCTCTTTTGATTTCATCCTCTTCAGCTCTCCTGTTCAAATGAGCCTGAATTACAAAGACAGGCTGACCCTGTTCTTGTTTCTGGCCTTATTACAACTGTTAGAACAGTGCTCAAAGGTTCCTTTTTCATTCTTCGAAAAGTTTCTTTCTCTTACTCTTTATCACCTCACACTTCTCGAATTTAGACTAGGAGGGTGTTATACAGCTAACAGATTACTGCGTTGACTTGAAGTACAGGTAAAGAAAAAGCTATGGAACTTTTCTGGTATGAATTAGTCCTCAAAATGATAAATTGCTATTCATTCATGTATGTTCTACCCAACCTTTTAAAGACAAATAACACTATTAGATTGTTCTTTTTCACAGAATAAGTGGACTATTCCAGAAAATATTGACTTATTAAGTCACTCATCATTTTCTTGATAAAGACTGATCTTTTGAAAGTAGCTGACTGGGTTAAAAAAACTAATACTTTTTGCTGCTACACAGGGGGCATTCTTTACCTGCAGAGTGAAAGCAGTTACTTGGATGAATAAATAAAACCCCAGAATCTTTCTGTCAATTTAAGACATTTGAGAAGAAACAGAGTGTAGAAAAAGTAAGGCATTCGTGGAAATAACACATAATTAATCAGATTCCAACATTGATTGTGATAGTTCTGTAATTTATCCTAATTATGTGATCACTGAGAGAAGATTAGGGAAGTATTATATTGGATAAGAGGGCAATGGGAGAGCCATAAAACCAAGCTCAGTAAGTTACAGTGTTTGGATGTGTGGAAGCTCACTGTCTTCCTTAGTCAAACCAAACTGAGGATACTCAGTGCAGCAAAGGAGAATCACTTTATTGGAAAGACAGTTGAATCTAGCATTCCCAAACAAGGTTCACTTCCCTCTGAGGTTCTGCCCTCTACTATGAGACTTTGAATGAGTTACTTAAGTTTCTGTGCCCCAGGTTTCTCATCCACTGATGGTCTTATTAATAGTATTCATTAGGGTTGTTGGTTAAAATTAAGGGAGATAAAACTTAGAAGAATGCCCAGAATACTTTAAGTATGATTATTAATGCTATTCCTACAACATAGGCCTAAGGGGGTACTCTTGTTCCTATAGGCGCTCTTCCTTAAGTGGTCACTTGAATATTTTCCCCAAACAATCTGTAACTGAGAGATGTTAGATGGGTCATTTAATCAAAACTTTGCTAAAGACTCAGAACTGATAAAGAGAAAACCCTGAGCAATTACATGCAAGTAGATCATTTGGCTTATAAAGGGGAGGTCACTTATATTCAGTTTGGACTACCTATATCTAGCTGCTGGTCATGGAAACATGGTGAAAGTCCTCATAAATTCATTTTCTTTTCTTTTTTTTTTAAGAGTGGGAGAGAGGGGTGAGGGGGAGAGGCAGAAGGAGAGGGAGAGAGAGGATCTTAAGCAGGCTCCACACTCAGTGCAAAGCCTGACACCAGGCTCAAACTCATGACCCTGAGATTATGACCTGAGCCAAAATCGAGAGTCGGATGCTTAAGTGACTGAGCCACCCAGGCACCCCCATAAGTTCATTTCTCAATAATCCTTAGAGGAGTTTTAATGCCTCAGAACTCAGATGTAAATATATGGTTTATTGGCATTTATATGGTTTATAAAGAGAACTGTTTATCTATTTGATGTTTAAAGCCCTCATTTTAAATTTCGGATTCCTTTTTCAAGACTTCCTGATTCCATAGATGACATAGAAAATGCCTTCATTCCTCTTCAAGGGGAGGCTTACCATCACCTATGGATCAGACCCTTACCCTATGGCCATAGACAGGCATTGCTATCATGGTACGACATGACAATATGGCACTTGCTAAATGGTAATTATCTTTACCGACTTCCTTCCACAGGCAGCAAAGAGGGACAAGGTATGTACAGAGCAGGTTATGAAAATGGGGAATCCTTGCAGAGAAAACTGAAACTAATCAGGCAAAACCCTTTTCCCTTACTGACAGGTTCAAGTGTGAGGAATGTCTGATATTCACCCCTTTAGAGTGAAGTCTATGCGAAAATGCTGTATTATAACTTCAGCCATAAGTATAGCAAGTTTAGTGCAAGTTAGTTTACTAGATCAGCCAGTTAGTAACAGAGCCCAAATGGAAGTGCAAGATGTACTAGGAAAACCTCCTAGTGGATTGTGGACCAGGCCACTCACCCCTTGCCTTGAAGAGGACTGCAGTAAAATATTTTGGCTAAATAGAGGATAGCATGAGTCAAGGACTGTAGCCATAAGGCAGAGAGGGTCACTGGGGAAAGATTTCCCCAGGGTAGCCAAGAATAGAGAAAATGCAATGCAAATCTCTAGTTCATAATCATTAATGATGTTGATGTGAATGACTGAAACTATGAACAGACAGATGGCCGAAAGCTGAGAGAGCTAAACATAACTTAAGAAACTAAAACTTTTGGAAGGCTGCTCTGCCTCTCGTACAGAACCATGCAGCCTTAGAAGGAAGAAGTGTTATTTTAAGTCCAATGCCTTTCTTTAAGGGAGGAGGCTGACTTCAGAGAGGTGAGACCAACACTTTTGAATATTCCTTCTTAGAATGTTCAGACAGATCAAAGAGTGGCCATGCAAAACAAAAGAAAACTAGAGTTAGAATAGAAAAATTTGTTAAGATTCACATACATAAAAAAGAATCTCAAGTGTGGTTATTCTTTTTTCACATATCTGTTCAGAAAAGAAAAAAGAAAGAAAGAATAATGAGAGAGGATGAAGCAGGAGATTGTCCTCTACCTAAAGTATTTATAGATAACCCTTGGAGAGCACAGTAGGGTGGCAGGGTTAGAAGGTGCAAGTCCTTTTACTATGATGACATTCAGGAGAAACTGAAGGCACTGCCACCTGGCTAGCATTTAAGTATCTGTATCTGCAGTGAACTTAGGCATTCACCATTGAAAATGAGTAATGGACCTGCATTAAAAAGATAACTCTGCTTTCTGTGTAATATATAAAAAGAGGTAATGAAATTAAACCCTTGCCCATCTTATCCATATTGTGCTGGCCTCAGCTATTTGCCCGGCTTTGGGCAATGACCCAGAAATTTAATGCTGTACCCACAGAGAATTAGAATTAAAACACACCTGAGAAGTCTCTGGGCTGAAGTTCCATCCTCAAAAGTGTGGAATTGGTTAGACACACCATGTCTACAACTGTCCATCTTTACTATTGGTCTAATAAAATGTTTTCTCAGTAATTAAAATAAAACCTTTAAATTTTGAAATAAACTAAAAGCTAGGCCATGATGAACTATCTGTTCCAGCTTTGCTTCTACATGGCTATGTGTCTGTTGAAGTTATTTCATCTCTCTGAAGTCAGCCTCCTCCCTTAAAGGAAGGCATTGGACTTAATAGAACACATCTGCCTTCTAATGCTGCATGATTCTGTATGGGAGGCATGGTTCATGTTCACCTTATGTGTTTCTTTTTGCCTTCCTACCTCCTTGTTGTTAGGCAAGACTATTAGCCTTTCTTGCTAGTGGGCTTTGAGTAGAGGTGATAATGGTTCACTTTTGACAGAAACATGGAAGTACTGGGTGAGAACACCATGAAGACTCCCCTTCACAGTAAACATGATGGTTGTACCTTCCACACGATGCATTTTCAGATGATAGAACCTCTACTGGCCTAGGTCCCTGAGTGACGAAATCGAGCAGTTTACCTACCAAGTAACTGACACGTTTGTATGAGTGAGAAATGAATCTTTGCTATCATAAGTCACTGAGATGTTGAAGTTGTTACTATAGCATAATCTAGCTGTCCTAAGTATTAAATATTCTTAAGTAATTCTTAAAATGACTTCTGAACATAACACATTGCCTGTCCCATTTTTCTTTCTATATTGTGCAAGTTATGCAAGGCAGTCACATTCTTTTATTTAAGGTTTTATTTATTTATTTGAGAGAGAAAGAGAGAGAGAGAGTGTGTGCATGCAAGAGAACGAATGGGGGAAAGGGGCAAAGGGAGGGAATACTCCCCACTGAGTAGGGAGCCTGACACGACGCTCCATCCTGGGACCTGAGATCATGACCTGAGCAAAAGGCAGCTGCTTACATGACTGAGCCACCCAGGTGCCCCAAGACTGTTACATTCTTAATCATGTCCACTGTTAGTTTGTAAAAGCAACTTATAATAGAGGTCATATGTGGTTTAAAACCCATTATTTAGAAAGTATTTTATAGGTAAATGGATTCATATAAATAGAAAAGATGTTTGAAAATGTTTACTCAAATATCTCAAAAATATTTAATAATAAATATCTCTAAAAATAATAGAGAAGAGCTATGATCATTTAATAATCATCTGTGTGTGATGAGTATTGATTAAAGTTCAATTTCTATGATATTCTAAAAACTTACAAGGCTTATTTCTGTGTTCTTAGAATGCAGATAATGTTTTTACATGTAGGATTCCAAGGCAACTTGAAATTTTTAAATGTTTTTGGCTAATTTTCTGTGGTAGAAGTTTTAGTAGTTTTCCAAAACTTAAAATTTCTCTATTTTATTTTGGAAAAAATAGAGGTACTACAATTATTCCCTCCCCTCAAGCTTATGACAGTTGACTTAGAAAAAAATCAATCAGGGCGCCTGGGTGGCTCAGTGGGTTAAAGCCTCTGCCTTCGGCTCAGGTCATGATCCCAGGGTCCTGGGATCGAGGCCCACATCGGGCTCTCTGCTCGGCAGGGAGCCTGCTTCCTCCTCTCTCCTCTCTCTCTGCCTGCCTCTTTGCCTACTTGTAATCTCTCTGTGTCAAATGGATAAATAAAATCTTTAAAAAAAAAAATCAATCAGTGCTTTAAATAGAAGAGTAAAAATGATGAGCCCCTTTAAGTCACTATGTAATCATGCAACTTTTCCAAGATGAAAATAAAAATTGTAAACATCGTCTTGCATCTAGATCACTCAATTTAAAATCCGGACATATTAGGTGAATTTTCTTTGGTCATATGATAAAATAATGGCAGAATTAAGAAATATAAATATATATATATTTATTTTTTAAAATATTATTTCTTTGAGAGAGAGAAAGAGATAAAGAGTGAGAGCACAAGCAGTGGGGAGAGGCAGAGGGAGAGGGAGAAGCCGACTCCTGGCTGAGCAGGGAGTCCGACACTGGGCTGGATTGCAGGACCCTGAGATCATGACCTGAGCCGAAGGCAGACTCTTGACTTCATGAACCACCCGAGCACCCCAAGACTGATAATATATATTTTAATAAATGTTTTTCCATTCAGTCCTAACAACTGGTGTGTGAGTGTGTGGGCAAAAATTATTACTCCCTCTTTTCTATAGTTAAGGTGATGTTGCTGACAGATGGCAAACCCAAAACAAAAATCTAGTTTTCCCTATTTTCATCAGACAAACTCCACTCACCTTTATGAATTCAAGTCTTCTTTAACCTGTTGCACCAGGACAGATTCTCCAGTTGCTTTGTAACATAGTACTTTTCTTTCTTTGTACTTTTCATAAGTCGAAATACTTTATTTTATAATTATTCAGTAAGCACTACATAAAATAATGACAGATTTAGTTAACCTATTGCTTTTTTCACCTGAAATTTCTCTCCTGTGCATCTGTATTGTTTTAGGTTGCTCAATCTGATGATAAAATTAAATTTTTTTCTTAACAAATATATGGCTAAATTCACTTTTATTTTCAGTATTTCTGAGTAAGTCAGAGATAGGTGAGAAGATACATATCTTTAGTACTATGTTAGGATGCATTTTTTTTCTTCCAAGGTATGTTCCCTCATAGCAGGCACTCAGTGATTAATAACTATATTTAATATGGAAAGTAAATGTTTATATCAGTTTCTCTTTCCGTTAACTTGTTTGTCACTGCTAACTCACATTAAAAGCTGGATTGGCATGCATGCTATAAGCACTATAAAATAATTTGTTGCATAGTTAAACAGTGTTAAATATTTCAAGGTATTTCTAACGTCAGGGAACTCTTTGTCTCAAAAGCCTGTGAAAGAAGCATTTCTTGAAATTAAGCCTTTTTCTACTTGTTATAAGCAACTTGAAGTTTCAGAATTATTTTCATGGAAGGCAATGCTATCAGTTTCCTTTCTTCATTCCTTACCCTTACAAGACTGTGGCTGGTTTGATTTTTCTCTGACCCATATTTGATCCTGTCACTTCCCTGTTTAAAAACCTTCCAGACCTATCCTGTGGTTATAGGGCAAGTCTAGACTTCCCAGTCTAGCACTTGTCATTCTCCAAAATGATGACAAATTTGTTTCCCAGTCACTTTCTTACTCTCCCCCTAAATCAAAGTCTATGTTCCTGCTGCCTCCTACATCTCTGTCTACTCATGTACATTCCTCTTTCCTTTTGTTCTTTGTTTTTTATCATCCTACCTCATTCTACTTGATTTTTCATTTTATTCTTCTTCATCTTCCAATCAGGAGCTCATTCACTAACTTCCCAGAAATCTTTCCATGTCTTATTTTCCCCATCTGTAGCTGGAAGTAACCTAACCCCAGCCCAACCATACATCCTCCATTTGAATTTCTCTGAACTTAGCTGCAGGGTCCATTTATGCTTCCCCTTTTGGTTCACAGTATTTGGTATAATCTTCATACATTCTGTATATAAAGTAACATATAATAAAATAAGGACATAAAGTGTGACTGAAACCTTTAAAAAACTAGCCTTAAGTGTGTTGAAAATGGAGAAAAAAAGAAATAATTTAAAATAGTCTCAGATTTTTAAAAAGTCTGCTCAGCAAATGATTGATTTGGGGATTGTGAGATTTTACTAAATATTTCTTGATGAGAAAAGTAAAATACAGAAATATATCCCCCTAATTATCAGTAGTAAGTGTAGTAAAGGAAAAAATGGGTCATTATATATCAAATTCTTATCTTTTATAACTAGCATCATTATATTTAAAGCCTTACTAAGTAAAGCCACATATGCATGCATATAAGGAAAGTCATATCTCTGATATTTTAAATAATTTTCTCTTTCTTACAAAGTAAGATTAGTCACTCTGTGGAATTTCAGTTTGAGGAAGATTTTACAATTAAGCAGGATGGCATCACTTTTTTTCATTTTGTTCCATTGATTACTATAAAAACCTGTCCATGAAACCCTCTAAAGAAATGAGAGAATCACTTTTACCTGCCATCTAAAAAAACAAAAAACAGAACAACAACAATAGCCAACAAACAAACAAACAAAAACATCAGGTTAGGAGCACCAGCAGTGAAATAGCAGACAGACTGGTGTGGAAAACATAGTTTTCCCTTTCTCAAATGATAATTTTCAGGGAAAAAGGAAAAACAAATTTTTTTGAAAGTGAATGCAGTTTTTAAATGAGCACAGATAGTGGAATTTAATTTCCTTAAACTCACAAATCTTGTTACGTAGCTTCTTTCAGGAATAACAAATGAATACAAATGACTTTTAGTATTATAAACTAGCATAAATTTGGACAAAAATCAAATGTTTTGCTGTAATCCTTGATGAATTTACTTGATTATTTTTCTTTTACTATGCATACCTATTTAGTAATTTAATTATGCATATTAGTTCTCCTTCTGTACTTTTTACAATAGTTCTTTGGCCATGCTAACTACCAAAAAAGAAGAGGTTGGCTTCCCAGCTTCAAGGAATCTCTGTGATGACAGGCAAAGAAACTTGGTTACCACAGTCTTGAGTCACACAGGCAGTTTCTCCTTGATCTAACACTTTTAAATTTGGGGCAGAACCTTCAGAACCTGAAACTCTGGAGATGAAACATTTAGGCAAAAAAAGCCTTATAGTCCTTGAGATTCTGTATCCACACATTCAATATCTCTCTCTCAATACCTCTTTTCATTGATGTAAAAGCATTGGTTTAATTTGCAGAGCTGAGGACATCATTAACTGCAGCTTCAGATAAAGCATTTAAAAAAAAAAAGTTCTAAAGCAGAAAACTTACAACACTCTGAAAACTTGAAACTTTTAACTTTTCCCATCATTATTCCAAAGTTCAAAATAAAAGTGAACTTAAACTTTAAAAAAATGTTTGTCTATTCATAGAACATGATTTCCCACAAGCCTCAACTTAATTATTATTTTATAAGTTGCATCTTTTATTGGGCAGGATGCCATTAAAGAAGTCCTTGGGGAACTTACTAGTGTTGTCATCCTGATCCTTAATTTTAAAGCTTAAAAGCACATTTTACTTCTGAGTTCAGGTGTTCTCAGCTTATATAAACACATAATTGTATTTATGGTGATGAATTCCATCATAAACATAGGCACTTGCTTATATAATACCAGCGGCCATTTAGTTCTTTTTAATTGAGAATAAAAATCTTAATTCACATATTTAGATTCAGATCTATTTTTTTTTAATACCTGCTGCTACTACCTTGTTCACACAGTCAATATTTCTTTCTTGGATAGGTACAAAGCTTTCCAAGTCCTGAGAATCTAGTATACATTCTTTATCATGAACCAGAGTGAATTTCTAAAATACAACTTTGATTATATCATCCTCTTGCTTAAAACTCTCTCATGCTAGCATAATGTCCAAACTCTTTATAAAGGCAGCCAAATCTTTAGTGAGATGGTCCTTTTGTAAATGCCTGAAGCATAATTGTCATCCAGCCATCCATTGTGTCTCCAGTGTCTAGTAAGGTGTCTAGCAATTATAAATATGCACTTAGGTTGGAATGACCATTTGTAGAATGCCTGTTGAAAGGAGTCATGAAAGTAGAATCATCTCATGTGCTACATTTCTTTTAAGATTTATTTATTTACTTGAGAGAGAGAGAGAGAGAGAGAGAGAGAGAGAGCGCTCGCATGGGTTGAGGGGCAGAGAGAGAGAATCTCCAAGCACGCTCCTCCCTGAGCCCAACATGGAACTTAATCCCAGGACCCTGAGACTGTGGCATGAGCCAAAACCAGGAGTGAGACACTCAGCCGAGTGAGCCACCCAGGCACCCCTTTGTTTATAAATATATTTTCTTCCATCATTAAAAAAAACCTCTGGTAACTTAACTGTATCTGTGTTTTCAAAATAACATTACTTAAAAAGAAGTTTTTTCTATATACCAGTAACTCCTGTGGATTTACTGAAGTTCCCCTGTTGTATTTTTATAACATACATATACACTGTATTATTTTATTACTTTTATAAAAATTTTAACATGCATACTTAGTAAAGTGTAAAGTTAATCAATATCTTTATCTTACTTCCAAAGACTGTAAATATGCTAGAGCAGCTTAATTTATATTTCTCTGTATACAATTTATATACTCTTGTTGTTTGTTATTTTAGATTTATCTTTTTTTTAAGTTCCATGACTCTGACATTATATATAAGGTTTTAAACACTCAATATTAGTTTAAATTTATTCATATAGTGACCAAATTCAGTGTGTGCCATCTCATCTCATAAATTAATTTGTAGAATTTTGTTATATTCCTTAAGTACACCCATTAGCAATCTCTGTAGTAAAGTTCTTTTGGTGTCAAAGTCTATCAGTTATTATCATTCTGACAATGTCTTCATTTTGTTCTTGTTCTTGGAAGGTATCTGTAATGGACACACAATTTAAGGTTGACAGTTATTTTTTCTTAACTCACTGGAGATGTTAATCAACTATTTTATGGGTCATTAAAAATTCAAACATCAGTCTAATTGACATTTTTGTTGAAGGGTATTGTCTTTTCTTCTCTTGCTTCTTTTTTTTTGATAAACTGAATTTTTTGGAACATTTTAAACAGATACTAAACATAATTATTTTCTGTTTTGTGATCATTCCAGTATCTGAAGTCTTTGTTGTTGTTTTCTGTTCTGTGCTGTTACTACTGGCTCTTGTTCAGTCTGCCTTCTGTTCCATATATTTAGTGATTTTTAATTGTGGTTTCACATTCCTTGGAATTTCATTTGTGTTCATTCTTTGATAACTTTGATAATTAAAGTTGTTGTTCTCCAAAATACATTTGTAGTTGAATTTTCCAGATACTTGAAGGTGGTAATTATCTTAAGCATCTTTTTAACCTTCAAGATTTTCAGCTCAAAGAATACACCACATTTAGGCAGTGATTACTTAGGAATTCAGATTATGCATTCAAATTTCATGGAAGGTTTTGTTTTTGTTTTTATTTTTTAATTTCCACTCAGCTTTCCCAGTGTAAAGCTCAAAATGAACAATTATCTTTTGTGTAGGTTTAGTTTCTTTCTAGTTTACCTTGGGGGCCCCCATCTTTATATAGAATCTCTGTTTAGATTATACACTCAGCTCTGTCATTGTCTCTTGCACCTTCATCAATGACAAGTTCATTTTCACTGGAGTTTGAAAGAAACCCCAGGGCAAAAGCTGACCTCAGTGTGAGCTTCTCTCTCTGACTTTCCACTTTTACTTTGTTTGGAGGCCTCTGAATATTTATTTTTAAATTTCTCCTTAGCTCAGCAAAGGTGTTAGAGTGTTTTGTTTAAATATATTTTAGCTAGTGATATTAGTTGTTTTGGCAGGGGGTTTATTCAGGTTATCTCTTTAGTCATGCTTCAGGAAACAGAATTTTCTCCTTGATGCCTTCCAGCTGGTATCTTTTGCCTATCTTTATGAAACTCCCAATGGCAAAAATTTCTTTAGAAAATGGACACTTTCTAATCTAGGATTTATTTTTCTCTATTCTGATAACAGTTGACCAAAAAGATCCTTCACTTTCTACTCCTTGGGTTTCCACTACAGGACTCTCTCATTACCTTCCATAATACTTCTCATCTTCTTTACTGAACCATCTTTTTCTGCCGAATCTTTTATTTTTGTTGTTCCCATGTGTAATGATTAATTTTTTGTGTCTCCTTGACTAAGCTGTAGTGCCCAGTTACTAGGTCAAACACTCGTCTAGATGTTGCTGTGAAGGTACTTTCTAGTGTGATTAACATTTAAGTTAGTAGTTTTGAATAAAGTAGATTGCCCTTCATAATGTGGGCTGGCCTCATCTAATCAGTTGATGTTTACCTTAAGCAAAAAGACTAAGCTCTCCCAAAGAAAGAATTCTGACTCTACATTGCCTTCAGACTTAGTACTACATCAAGTCTTGCCAGCATTTCCAGCCTGAAGGCCAGACCTACAAATTTGAAACTAGCTTGTCCCCACAATCACATTAGCCAATTAAAAAATTATTTAAAATTCATATTTAATAAAATTAATTAAAACTAAATTTTAATACAACTATATCTACACACATATACGTGTGTGTGTGTGTGTGTGTGTGCACGCGTGTGATTTGTTTTTCTGGAGGATCCTAATACAGATTTTGGTACTTGGAAAGTAGGGTTCTGCTCTAACAAATATGTAAAAATATGGACATGGTTTTGAAATTGGCTAATGGATAGAGGCTGAAACAGTTTTGAGGAGCATGATTAAAAAAAATAAAATAAAATAAATGTCCTTACAGAGGTTGTTAGTAGAAACATGGAATTCATGGGAAATTCTGGTGAGGGTTCGGGGAAAAAAAAAAAAGACGAGAACTGTAGTGAAAGCATCTTTTGTCTTAGTGGATATGTATGTCATCATGAACCTGGAAATACCAATGTTAAAGGAACTTCTGATGAGGTTTCAATTGGAAATGAGGAAGATGTTATTAGAAACTGGAGCTGATGGGGCACCTGGCTGGCTCAGTGGGTTAGAGCCTCTGCCTTCAGCTCAGGTCACGATCCCAGGTTTCTGGGATCGAGCCTCGCATCGGGCTCTCTGCTCATCAGGGAACCTGCTTCCTCCTCTCTCTCTCTCTCTGCCTGCCTCTCTGCCTACTTGTAATCTCTTTCTCTGTGTCAAATGAATAAATAAAATCTTTAAAAAAAAAAAAAGAAACTGGAGCTGAGATTTTTAAGCGATACATTGAGGATGCAACTTGGTTTTTCTTTGCTGCCTATGGCAAAATTTAGGAGAGATAAATTGGAGAAGAACTGTTAAGCAATAAGAAACTGGCACCTGATTTGGAAGATTCTCTACTTACCCAGATAGTGTGCTCTGAAAACAGGACCCCTTGCTAAAGAGATGGTGTGTGTGACTCCTGGATCTAGTCAACCGTCTCATGAAAAGCTAGGTATAGAGATGCTATTATCCTGCAAAGATCTCTGAAGGAGCTCTTGTGTAGTGGCTTGAGCCATGCTTATTATACATCTCTACCTTCATGTCTCTTCAAAATGTATCTAAATAGAAACTTCCTATACCTATCACTTTCCTATATAATTCATTAAATACCTTTTTATTTACTGCCTCAATTTTCAGATTAAACTTTCCCTCTGCATCACTGTCATACTTAGTTTATCCCAAAGCAAGTTTCAATAATTCTACCTTAATACTTCTGCCATCCTTAGTTTAGACTCTCTACATACTGTGTTATAAAATCTTAAATTGGGACGCAGCACTTTATAGCATTATTTAAATTTAAGTTTGAATCCTAGATGTCAGGGGCATTAAACTTCCAGAGTCCCTGTGTCTTATTTATAAATGTTTTCTTTTCTAAAATTCAGATCTGTTAATGTCAATTTCCTCATTAAAAACTAAATTAAAAAAAAACCTTAGAAAGCTTCTTAGCTCATAAGAACATCTTTAAATTCTTTATATTAGCAAATGCATTTATTTTTGCAGCTCTTAACACCTGCCTATTCCTCTAGCTTCTCTATTCTGCTTGCATCTTATACACAAGTAACACTGAATTTTTATTTTCCTAAAACACTGCATCCTTTTTTTTTTAATGTGTATTCTCTCTGCTCACAAGGTCTTTCTGCCAGTTCAGCTGCCTGGTATACACTTTTTAAAGTCAAAGACTAGGATCCTCTCTTCAGGGAAGTAGTTCCTGAATTCACATACTTACTCATTTTCTCTAATCTTTGTAAACAATGGCCAGTGTCTATTAGAACATGTATTATATTTATATGTTTACATGTACTTATCTTAGGTAATAATGTGGATTTCTTTAATGTAAGGATTATGTGATTTTCATTTTGATCAGAAGGATGGACATTGTTTCAGAGTCAATAATTCCTCATTACATGAGTGAATGAGCATAGTGATTACATACAAACTAGATAATTCAAGTTAGGTCACATCAAATGAAAAGCCTTATGGAGCACATGGATTGAAACTAAATGCTGGGCAAACTATAGTTTGCCATTAGGTCTTGATAACTATAAGACATTTTTGGAGGACCCAAATAAAAATTAAATCATAATCATTTAAGTGACATTAATTAGGTACTAAGTCATATGTAAAAATATAGTTTTATATGGTAGCTATGATTAAAAACATTTAATCCACTATGATATTGAGAAAATAACCAGGCATTTCTTAATTCTTTATTATGCTTATGTTTTCCAGAAAATATATATAGTCATATCTAATTAAGTCACTGTTAAGGCTTGCTGACTTACAAGTCATTTATTTTTACATGATGACTATATCTATGATTGGAGTCATATGTCTTGATTTTGAAATTTAAATAAATAATCATAATTTCTAACTTTGTAGTGAAGAGGCTCCTCCCTATAATCTTAAAGTATAGCGACATTCACAGTGCTTGTTCTGTTATCAGATTGTTGTATACCTTGAATATTCTTATGAATTCTGGTTGCCTCATTTATAAGATGACAATAACAGTGTTTATATATATTACCTCCCATTAATGTTGCAAAGTATAATGAAACAATACATGCTGTTGAAACACTGAAAATGTGAGAAAACACTTTGAAATATTTTAAGCATTTTTATAAGACTACCTTTTTTTTTTTTTAGCTTCAAGAGGCGTATGTTGTTTTCCTTGGACTGGTTATTTATAAATAAAAATTAGTTTTTATTATTTTTGTGGGAACCATGTAGCATTCCATAAACTGGAAAAAAGAATTTCTAAAATCCCTCAGAATCAGTCTTCATTAACTTAGTAGGCAGTTAGGTGATATTAAATTATCAGGTGAATTTCAGTTTCATAACTCCATTTTCATGCTGCCATGTGTATCAATTCAAGGATACTTGTAATGGAACTGCCATGAATGGAGGTGTTTTACACAGGTCTAAAGATATTTTATTTTCAGTAAATCCTCAGATTATTTTGATGTTAATAGGTATTCAAAACTTTTTTGACTTATAGAATATTTTATTGCATGTGAAACCAAACCTTTTCTTTATAAAGCACAGAGTTGTTATTTTGACTTAAAACAATCCACTCCAGAATCCAGATGCTTCATACTGCCCAATGAGATAGATGTAGGGAAGTTCATCAAAGCTTGTTAAACAGCATCATCTTTAATTATCCTCCAGTTACTGGAGTTTCTTAAGAAAACCTGATATTTCTTTTTTACTAAAAGCACCTGTACCATTATCATGTGCCATAGATGCACTGTTCTGTCAGTGTGTTTTCTTTTTCTTCTCCGTTGGAATCCTTCTGGTCAGTATGAGCTGTCGTCTTAGATCTAACTCTCTCTGCATTTCTGCACATGTGGAACAGAAGTCAAGTCCCTGAGCACATTTCAAAGCTGCTGGTTTGCCCTTGAAGTTTTAAGTTGCCTTTTTTTCTAGTGGGGAGAGATTGTGATACTGAAGATGGTCATGCTTCCTGCATTGCTTGTTCTTCATAATGTTCCAGTTAGCTATAAGAGAAATCATATATATCATATATGGTAGAAGAATGTTTCCTTACTTCAAAATTTTTGTTAAGAGCCTTGAAACATACCTATTCAGTCACAGTCCAGCCATTAATTAGTTGCAGGTGAATTTGGCTGAGATTGATCTTTTGTCTATATTCATTGCTCAGATTAAAAATAATCATCTTAAATGCAGTATTTGGGTCTTGGAATCAAGCACTAAGTGAACAGTCCCTTCTATGCACTTTGAAATGACCGTGATACATTTGATTTTGTGTTTCCTCTAGTTAGAAGAGACGGGAAGTATATCACAAGGAATTAACAGGTTGCATCAAAACATTGACCTAATTCAAACTTTAATCATACTAAACAAATCACAGAGTGTTGTATTGCTTGTAATGATTGAATTCATTGATTACTTTTTCTTAATTGAATTGTTTACCCAGCCTATATACATATAGTCAAAATCATTTCTACTCCCAGTCTATTCATTTTTAAAATTATGGAAGTAGGGTTTTGTTTCTTTGGGATTGATACAAAAGGCTTGGTAATCTTCGACTACTAATTATGAGAATAGTTGAAGGGAACTTTTTTTTTTAAAAATTTTTTATTCTTTGCTCCAGGGGTACAGGTCTGTGAATCATCAGGCTTACATCTTTCACAGCATTCACCGAAGCACAAACCCTCCCCATAACCCATCCACCCTATCCCTACCCTCCCACCCCCTAGTAACCCTCAGTTGTTTTGTTTGTTTGTTTGTTTTTAAAGATTTTATTTATTTATTTAACAGAGGGAGAGAGATCACAAGTAGGCTGAGAGGCAGACAGAGAGAGAGGAGGAAGCAGGCTCCCCACTGAGCAGGGAGCCCGATGCGGGCCTCGATCCCAGGACCCTGAGATCATGACCTGAGCCGAAGGCAGAGGCTTTAACCCACTGAGCCACCCAGGCGCCCAACCCTCAGTTTGTTTTGTGAGATTAGGAGTCTCTTATGGTTTGTCTCCTTCCCCATCCCATCTTGTTTCATTATTTTTCCCTCCCTACCCACTACCACTACCCCCCACCCTGCCCCTCAAGTTCCTCATATCAGAGAGATCATATGATAATTGTCTTTCTCTGATTGACTTCTTCAACAAACTTTCTCAAAAGTTACCTTCAGCTATGTTTATAGCTGAAGGTAACTTTTGAGAAAGTTTGTTGAAGATTTCAGTTGCTAAGCAAAGGATCTTGCATTTTAGTACTGTAAATAATGGGAAACCACTGAAAATGTTTTAAGGAAGGGTAAATTGGAAAAGGAGGGCTTTTTTTCAGCTTTACTGAGATACAATATATTGAAATGTACAACATTGTGTAAGTTTAAGGGGTACAATGTGATGATTTGATACACGTATATATTAAGAAATGGTTAACTCAGTAAGACACATTGTGTATATGTATGTGGTGATAACATTTAAGATGTACTCACTTAACAAGTATATCATTCAGTACATATAATTCTGTATAGTCACCATGCTGTTCATTTGATCCCCAGAGCTCATTCATTGTATACCTGGAAGTTTGTAACCTTTGGCCAACATCTATCTGCACATTTGCTGTGTCCCCCAGCCCCTAGCAACCATCATTCTACTCTGTTTCTATAAGTTTGGCTTTTTTTGGATTCCACATATACATGAGATCATACAATCATATAGTATTTGTCTTCTGTTGTCTGATTTCACTTAACATAATGAATAAGAAGGCTTTTTTTTTAAGTTGGTAATGGATATGTGCATATCTGAGTTAATTGGATTGCTTCCACATGACTGAGTTCACAAATATGCTGGCAAAAACAAGCTGGTTTATAATATACACATAGAGTGGGTCAGGGAGTAATGCAAGGCATATTCAGCAACTAGTGGAGCCTTGACCACAGGGTAGGATTCCTGCAATTTTAAGAGTTTAAAATTGTTGCAGAAACTTGATGCTGGTTGAGAATCACCAAGAATGTCAAGAGGCCTTGAGAGATATGGGGAACCCCTAATAGAGGTTAATATATCAGCAACTACCTTGTTTAGGAATATGGCCTGCACAATGGATCTCTTTAATTCTTGAGTAGAGTGCATTTTTATTAAACCTCTGTTGATTTTTTCAACTTTTATTCATTGAACAAATATTGATTGCTTACTTTACTCTATTACAGGAAATTTAGGACGTTCAGTAAATGTTGTAAACATTTACTGGATCTACCTGGAGATCATGGTAACCTTTATAACAATAGGATTAGTTGAGTGGAAGGAATAGAGGTAGGATGAATTGAGGAAAGAACGAAATGTGTGGAAGTGAACATTGTGTTAATAGTCAACTCCCTGAGAAATTCTTTTGCTAAGAGAATGGAGAATAAGGCCATTCATGGAGGGCAACATGTTGTTCAGGGAGTTTTCTTTAGACCTTTTGAGCATTAATGGATATGAAAAGTCTGAAATTTGTCAAAATATTTATAATGGTTTGGTTTCAGTAATAATCTTAACTTTTAAAATTTAAGCTAGCATAACTTCCTTTCTTTCTTTTCTTTCTTTCTTTCTTTCTTTCTTTCTTTCTTTCTTTCTTTCTTTCTTTCTTTCTTTCTTTTTAATTTTTTTTAATTTTTTATTCTTTGCCCCAGGATTACAGGTCTGTGAATCATCAGACTTACACATTTCACAGCATTCACCAAAGCACAAACCCTCCCCAATGTCCATAACCCATCCACCCTATCCCTACCCTCCCACCCCCGAATAACCCTCAGTTTGTTTTGTGAGATTAGGAGTCTCTTATGGTTTGTCTCCTTCCCCATCCCATCCTGTTTCATTATTGTTCCCTCCCTACCCCCCACGACCCCCCACCCTGACTCTCAAGTTCCTCATGTCAGAGAGATCATATGATAATTGTCTTTCTCTGATTGACTTACTTCGCTCAGCATAATACCCTCTAGTTCCATCCACATCATTGCAAATGGTAAGATTTCGTTTCTTTTGATAGCTGCATAGTATTCCATTTTATATATATACCACATCTTCTTTACCCATTCATCTGTTGATGGACATCTAGGTCCTTTCTATAGTTTGGCTATTGTGAACATTGCTGCTATAAACATTCGGGTGCACGTGCCCCTGAGGATCACTACCTTTGTGTCTTTAGGATAAATACCCAGTAGTGCGATTGCTGGGTCGTAGGGTAGCTCCATTTTCAACTTTTTGAGGAATCTCCATACTGTTTTCCAGAGTGGCTGCACCAGTTTGCATTCCCACCAACAGTGTAGGAGGGTTCCCCTTTCTCCGCAACCTCGCCAACATCTGTCATTTCCTGACTTGTTGATTTTAGCCATTCTGACTGGTGTAAGGTGGTATCTCGCTGTGGTTTTAATTTGTATTTCTCTGATGCCGAGTGATGTTGAGCACTTTCTCATGTGTCTGTTGGCCATTTGGATGTCTTCTTTGGAGAAATGTCTGTTCATGTCTTCTGCCCATTTCTTGACTGGGTTATTTGTTTTATGGGTGTTGAGTTTGAGAAGCTCTTTATAGATTTTGGATACTAGCCCTTTATCTGATATGTCATTTGCAAATATCTTCTCCCATTCTGTCAGTTGTCTTTTGGTTTTGTTGACTGTTTCCTTTGCTGTGCAAAAGCTTTTAATCTTGATGAAGTCCCAATAGTTCATTTTTGCCCTTGCTTCCCTTGCCTTTGGTGAGGTTCCTAGGAAGAAGTTGCTGCGGTTGAGGTCGAAGAGGTTGCTGCCTGTGTTCTCCTCGAGGATTTTGATGGATTCCTTTCTCACATTGAGGTCTTTTATCCATTTTGAGTCTATTTTTGTGTGTGGTGTCAGGAAATGATCCAGTTTCATTTTTCTGCATGTGGCTGACCAGTTTTCCCAACACCATTTGTTGAAGAGACTGTCTTTTTCCCACTGGACATTCTTTCCTGCTTTGTCGAAGATTAGTTGACCATAGAGTTGAGGGTCCATTTTTGGGTTCTCTATTCTGTTCCACTGGTCTATGTGTCTGTTTTTGTGCCAGTACCATACTGTCTTGATGATGACGGCTTTGTAATAGAGCTTGAAATCTGGAATTGTGATGCCGCCAACTTTGCTTTTTTTTTTCAACATTCCTTTGGCTATTCGGGGTCTTTTCTGGTTCCATATAAATTTTAGGATTATTTGTTCCATTTCTTTGAAATAAATTGCTGGTATTTTGATGGGGATTGCATTAAATGTGTAGATTGCTCTAGGTAGCATAGACATTTTCACAATATTTATTCTACCCATCCATGAGCATGGAATGTTTTTCCACTTCTTTGTGTCTTCCTCAATTTCTTTCATGAGTACTTTATAGTTTTCTGAATACAGACTCTTTACCTCTTTGGTTAGGTTTATTCCTAGGTATCTTATGGTTTTGGGTGCAATTGTAAATGGGATTGACTCTTTAATTTCTCTTTCTTCTGTTTTGTTGTTGGTATATAGAAATGCAACTGATTTCTGTGCATTGATTTTATATCCTGACACTTGACTGAATTCCTGTATGAGTGCTAGCAGTTTTGGAGTGGAGTCCTTTGGGTTTTCCACATAAAGTATCATATCATCTGCAAAGAGTGAGAGTTTGACCTCTTCCTTGCCGATTTGGATGCCTTTTATTTCTTTTTGTTGTCTGATTGCTGAGGCTAGGACTTCTAGTACTATGTTGAATAGCAGTGGTGATAGTGGACAGCCTTGCCGTGTTCCTGACTTTAGGGGAAAAGCTCTCAGTTTTTCTCCATTGAGAATGATATTCGCTGTGGGTTTTTCGTAGATGGCTTTGATGATATTGAGGTATGTACCCTCTATGCCTACACTATGAAGAGTTTTGATTAAGAAAGGGTGCTGTACTTTGTCAAATGCTTTTTCAGCATCTATTGAGAGGATCATATGGTTCTTGTTCTTTCTTTTATTAATGTCTTGTATCACATTGATTGATTTGCGAATGTTAAACCAACCTTGCAATCCCAGGAATAAATCCCACTTGGTCGTGGTGAATAATCCTTTTAATGTGCTGTTGGATCTATTGGCTAGTATTTTGTTGAGGATTTTTGCATCCGCATTCATCAAAGGATATTGGTCTGTAATTCTCCTTCTTGATGGGGTCTTTGCCTGGTTTGGGGATCAAGGTAATGCTGGCCTCATAAAAGGAGTTTGGAAGTTTTCCTTCCAATTCTATTTTTTGGAACAGTTTCAGGAGAATAGGTATTAATTCTTCTTTAAATGTTTGGTAGAATTCCCCTGGGAAGCCGTCTGGCCCTGGGCTCTTGTTCGTTGGGAGATTTTTGATGACTGCTTCAATCTCCTTACTGGTGATGGGTCTATTCAGGTCTTCAGTTTCTTCCTGGTTCAGTTTTGGTAGTTTATATTTCTCTAAGAATGCATCCATTTCTTCCAGATTGTCAAATTTGCTGGTGTAGAGTTGCTCATAATATGTTCTTAGAATTGTTTGTATTTCTTTGGTGTTGGTTGTGATCTCTCCTCTTTCATTCATGATTTTATTAATTTGAGTCCTTTCTCTTTTCTTTTGGATAAGTCTGGCCAGGGGTTTATCAATCTTATTAATTCTTTCAAAGAACCAGCTCCTAGTTTCATTGATTTGTTCCACTGTTCTTTTGGTTTCTATTTCATTGATTTCTGCTCTGATCTTTATGATTTCTCTTCTCCTGCTGGGTGTAGCCTTTCTTTGCTGTTCTTTCTCTAGCTTTTGTAGATGTAGGGTTAGGTTGTGTACTTGAGACCTTTCTTGTTTCTTGAGAAAGGCTATATATGCTATATACTTTCCTCTTAGGACTGCTTTTGCTGTGTCCCAAAGATTTTGAACAGTTGTGTTTTCATTTTCATTTGTTTCCATGAATTTTTTTAATCCTTCTTTAATTTCCTGGTTGACCCATTCATTCTTGAGTAGGATGTTCGTTAGCCTCCATGTATTTGAGTTCTTTCCAACTTTCCCCTTGTGGTTGAGTTCTAGTTTCAGAGCATTATGGTCTGAAAATATGCAGGGAATGATCCCAATCTTTTGGTACCTGTTGAGACCTGATTTGTGACCCAGAATATGGTCTATTCTGGAGAATGTTCCATGTGCACTGGAGAAGAATGTGTATTCTGTTGTTTTGGGATGGAATGTTCTGAATATATCTGTGATGTCCAACTGGTCCAGGGTGTCATTTAAAGCCTTTATTTCCTTGTTGATCTTTTGCTTTGATGATCTGTCCATTTCAGTAAGGGGGGTGTTAAAGTCCCCTACTAATATTGTATTATTGTCAGTGTGTTTCTTTGATGTTGTTATTAATTGGTTTATATAATTGGCTGCTCCCATATTAGGGGCGTAGTTATTTATGATTGTTAGATCTTCTTGTTGGACAGATCCTTTTAGTATGATATAGTGTCCTTCTTCATCTCTTATGATATTCTTTGCCTTAAAGTCTAGTTTATCTGATATAAGGATTGCCACTCCAGCTTTCTTTTGCTGTCCATTGGCATGGTAAATTGTTTTCCATCCCCTCACTTTAAATCTGGAGGTGTCTTTGCGTGTAAGATGAGTTTCTTGTAGACAGCATATCGATGGGTCTTGTTTTTTTATCCATTCTGATACCCTGTGTCTTTTAGTTGGGGCATTTAGTCCATTTACATTCAGAGTAACTATTGAGAGATATACATTTAGAGCCATTGTATTGCCTGTAAGGTGACTGTTACTGTATATTGTGTTTCTTCCTTTCTGGTCTATGTTTCTTTAAGGTTCTCTTTGCTTAGAGGACCCCTTTCAATATTTCCTGTAGGGCTGGCTTGGTGTTTGCAAATTCCTTGAGTTTTTGTTTGTCCTGGAAGATTTTTATCTCTCCTTCTATTTTCAGTGAGAGCCTAGCTGGATATAGTATTCTTGGCTGCAGATTTTTCTCATTTAGTGCTCTGAATACATCATGCCAGCTCTTTCTGGCCTGCCAGGTCTCTGTGGATAGGTCTGCTGACAATCTAATATTTCTACCATTGTATGTTATAGACCTCTTGTCCCGAGCTGCTTTCAGGATTTTCTCTTTGTCACTAAGACTTGTAAGTTTTACTATTAGATGACGGGGTGTGGACCTATTTTTATTGATTTTGAGGGGGGTTCTCTGTGCCTCCTGGATTTTGATCCTTGTTCTATTTGCCAGATTAGGGAAATTCTGTATTAAGATCTGCTCCAATATACCTTCTGCCCCCCCCCGTATCTCGTCCTCTTCTGGGATCCCAATTATTCTAATATTGTTTCGTCTTATGGCATCACTTATCTCTCGAATTCTCTCCTCATGGTCCAGTAGTTGTTTGTCTCTCTTTTCATCCTCTTCTTTTTTCTCTGACATTTTGTCTTCTAAATCACTAATCCTGTATTCTGCTTCATTTATCCTAGCAGTAAGAGCCTCCATTTTCAATTGCACTTCATTAATAGCTTTTTTGATTTCAGCTTGGTTAGATTTTAGTTCTTTTATTTCTCCAGAAAGGTCTTTTATTTCTTTAGAGACAGCTTCTCTATTATCTTCCATGTTTTTTTCGAGCCCAGCCAGCACCTTAAGAATCATCATTCTGAACTCTAGTTCTGTCATATTACTAATGTCCGCATTTATTAGGTCCCCAGCCATCATTACTGTCTCTTGTTCTTTTTTTTGTGTTGATTTTTTCCGCCTTGTCATTTTATGCGGATAAGAATAGATGGATGAGAGAACCAAATACTAACGGGTAGCAATGACCCCAGAGAAATATACACTAACCTATTCAGAAGAGACCTGGAACTGGGGAGAAAAGAAAGAGGGAAAAAACCAAAAAAAAAAACCCCAAAAAACAAAATCATACAAAAACAAAGCAAAACAAAAATAAATGAAACAAAATCCTATATCTATATTATCTATTCCTGTTTCTATATCTATGTCTGCCTATGACTCTATCTCTATCTCTATATCTATCTCTATCTATCTATATCTATTAGACTGGTGAATTGAACATACCCTATAAATATACAAAAAATAAGGTTAAATACAATGAAGTTATAAAATATGATTATAACAATGAAAATTAAAAAAATTAAAAAGTGTTGATAAGATTTAAGAGTTAAGAACATTCAAAGAGGAAAAGGGAAAAAATTTAAAAGAAAAATGTAAGAAAAAAATTCAAAAAAATAATTCAATGAATTTAACTTTGAACGACTGAAGAATCATGGGGAAAAAGCCATGAATTCTCTGCGTTGCTTTCCCCTAGCTCTGGAGTTCCACAGTTCTCAGCAATCTTGAACTTGTCTTTGGATGTTTTTTTTCTGGTTTTTTGGGGGAGGGGCCTGTTGCTGTGATTCTCAAGTGTCTCTGTCCGAGGTGGATTCCCACCTCCCTCTCCAGGGGCCAGGCTAAGTAATCAGCTCGGGTTCGCTCTCGGGAGCTTTTGTTCCCTGAACGCTTTCCGTACCTCGTTGGAGGACAGGACTGAAAATGGCGGCTCCCAGTCTCCGACCTGGAGGAGCCGAGATCTTGGGGCCTCAGTCCTCAGTGCGCCTCAGAGAAAAGCAGTCCCTCCTGTCTCCTGGTCTCCAGCCGCTCTCCAAGCTCACCCGGCCTGTGACCGAGTGTCTCTATCTCTGGCGCGGCCCTGTTTAGAATCTCCAAACCTGGCGGATTCCTGCAGCCGCTCCCGCTCTGCTCCTCCCGGATGAGGAAGGAGGGGGTCTCTCCGGGTCTGCCGCCTGTGGGGTCCCCGCTCACTGAGCAGTGGTCCGGCTGTGTTTCAGATCACAGCCCAAGGTATCACCGAGATGAGAGACACCTTCTCAGCTCAGCTCCGTCTCTCTCGTTGGCTTCTCTCTGATACCTGGCAGCTGGTCGTGCTCAGACACCCCTGGTCTTTTTGTGTCCCCGTGGGTCCTGAGACCACACTGTCCCTGCAGGGGCTTCACCCACTGCTTGGCCTCTGGGGCAATGTCCCTCAGTGGAGCTGACTTCTAACAGTTCCGAGTCTTTGCTCTGATGCTCGCTCCCTTGCCGGGAGCTGGCCCCTCCCCACGGGGTCTATCTTCCTGTCACCTCAGATTCACTTCTTCACACATCCTACCTTCCAGAAAGTGGTCAATTTTCTGTTCCTAGAATTGCTGCTCTTCTTCTCTTCGATCTCCGGCAGAATTTGTAGGTGTTCAGAATAGTTTGATAGCTATCTGGGTGAATTCCTGGGACCTGATGATAATCGGTCTCCTACTCCTCCGCCATCTTGCCACTCCTGCTAGCATAATTTCTAATGCCACTTAAAGTCTTAAATAGACAACTGTATTAACATTAAATTAAAGGATGTATATGGTCAATACTTTGCTTTGAGGCTTAGGGAATTTTCCAAATTATAAAGGAAATGATAGAGTTGGATATTATTTTTATTTAAAGATTTTATTTATTTATTTGACAGAGAGAGATTACAAGCACGCAGTGAGGCAGGTAGAGAGAGAGAGGAGGAAGCAGGCTCCCTGCCGAGCAGGGAGCCCGATGCGGGCCTCGATCCCGGGACCCTGAGATCATGACCTGAGCTGAAAGCAGAGGCCTTAACCCACTGAGCCACCCAGGCGCCCAATTTGGATATTATTTTGAAAAGAAAATAATCCTATGAAAATTTTTAACCAATAGTCATTTTAAAAGTTTAATATTATGAATTAGCTCTGAGTTTTCCACAGTTGTAGATAGAAACTACTACTTGCTATTATATCAAAAGGGAGTGCATGTGTGTGTTTATAATAAATATGCTGTATTTTAAGTACAAAAGGCATGAAAATATTTTCAAATATGAGTACTGAGAAATTCTGTTTCAGGAAGATACAAAGGTGTAAAGTTCTGTATTAAATGACTGAAAATGTGCCCCATTATATTGTAGATGACCTCATTGCCAGTGTGAAAAATATTAGTAATCTGTACTTTTAAAACCATATTTATTTTTATTACTTTCCTTTATCATGATAAGTGTAAAAATACCGTTAGAAATCACGAAGCTATAATAAATGTTAAAATGCATTTTATCTCAAGTTCAATCATGTCAGAACAAATATCCAAATAGAAAAATATGTCTTTAATAACAATGTCTACCACAAATCTGAATATACCTAAATCTCAATTCTTACTTTGCTTTGCAGTTTTATATTAATTTGCATATCTGTTATTACTTACTGGTATGCTTGAGTGCCGCTACATTTTTATGAATTCTATCCTTCCTCATGCTCTTAATATGTATTTGTTGTATGCCATTTCCAGTGTGTCTTGTAAACAAGATATTTCAGTGTGACTTTTTCACTTAATGAATATTTTACATGAGTCAGTCAAACCATAAACATTCTTTTCTTTCCCAATCTGCTCCGTGACATGAAAAAATATCATAAAAGGTAAGTCAGCCAGAAGATAGCCATCTTAATGAGTTGCTATTTTCAAGAAACAGTAATAATCATTAGACACAGATCCCTGGAAACCTAAGGCAACAACATTTACCTGGAAAATAACACAATTCAATTATAAAGAAAGTTTCTGAATGTAAAGCATTAATTTCTCATTTTCATATTTTCCACTGCCATTTTAAAGTCATCGTCACTTTATTGCAACTCTAATTTTGCTGGTTTACCAAATTCAAACCTGCTTTCAAAAGTGCTAGCAACATCTGTGAAACCATGAATTACAAGTGTCCCAAGAGAGATATTGTTGTGTCATAATTTTAATACAATGTACATGATGAGGCACTATTAGTGCTGTTAGTACTATGATACATGATGCTACATTTCTTTAATTAAAGAAAAGGCATAAAATAAATATAGGAAACATTGTCTCTTGATTGGTATATCAAAGCAGTTGATAAGTTAGTAAACTTACTTTGGGTGGAGTAATGTGGACAAAACAATCTAAAATTTAAAAGAAGTTTATAGATCTACAATAAGCTAAGCCAGAGAGAGTTTCAGCAGTCTAATACAGTCTGCATGTTTATCTCATCACTTAAAATCTTATGTGCTTTCATTTGACTCCAGAAACCCAAGCATTTATGGGCATTTTAATTGATTTTAAATTTATTTTAAGACATCTTCACTGAAGACTCTCAAGAGAAAAACATCTCATTTTGATAAGCAATCTCCCAGGCATGAAGTTACCCAGCATTACACATTTACATATTGTACTGTACCCATGTTATAGATAAAATGTTCAACTTGAAATAACTGACTCTGTGCTGGCAGCAAAAGGCATGGTATAGGAGAATTTGAAAGAAAGACTAGGTTTCTCCCATTTTACAGTAAGTTGTGGATTTGCATCTTTATTTGATGATGTGATTTTTCTCTACTCTAATATTGTGTTTTTAAAAAACATATCATTTATTTTCCTGAATAAAATGGCCAGGGCATTGAAAAATAGTAATAACTGGATTAGAGATGAAAGTTTAAATTTAAAACCAAGATAACTACTTCCATAGCACGCAACAGTTAATCATTTAGAAAAATCCATGCCTAGATTTATCTTGCTTATTTATTACATAATTGCATATTTGTGCAAATACAGTGCATTATAGACCACATGACTGAAAAGGTATCCATTAGGGGAAAGCAAATGATAACATAAATCTTGACCCACACTTACCAAACAGACTCAAAAAGGGTTAAATTTTCCTGCAAACACACTCAATATACTCCTTCAACCCTAATGATACAGTGTAGCTTCTTTTATTTTTATTTTTTAAAAGATTGATTGATTGATTGATTTAACAGAGAGCCCTGGAAAGGGACCCACAAGGGGTGGGGAGGGGCAGAGGGACAGGAAGAGAGAGAATCTCATGCAGACTCCCTGCTGAGCCGGGAGCCTCAGGGGTCATGAGATCAATGATCTGAGCTGAAACCAAGAGTCAGACAGTTAACCCGGTGAGCAATCTAGGTGGCTGGTGTAGCTGCTTTTAAATTTGAGCACTCATCTTGAGAAGGTGCATCACTTCTCATTTTACAAAGAATGAATGAATAATTAAGAAATGGAGGTAAGTTTTATCCTTGAGTTTCTTAAATTTTTAACAGATATCTTCAGGTTTTATTCACTTTTAAGTTCTGTTTATGATGTAACAAAGAAAATTTGTACCAGACAAGTTAAGCAGGCATGGAAGTCTCCTTTCAAGACTGTTGCAATAGGCAAGAGAGATTGAACTCATCTCCTCCCAAACAGGAGACTGCAATGTTTTTGAGCACTAGAGTGAGCTTAGGCAAAAGTACTAAAGGAGTGGTGGTGGGGGGAGGTTGGTCATTGTGATTAGGCCTTTTTTGTTTACTTGTTTATATTTATGGAAATTAGGCTCCCCTATCCAAAACATATGCGCGCACACACACACTCTCTCTCCCCGCCCCCACATACATGCACACATGTGTATAGTTCTCTTTGATGATTACATTTCAAAGGGATGGCTTCCAAGACCTTGAGAATGACATTCCTGGATTGTAAACCTAGCAGAGTCTGAGAGAATATTCACATTTCAACAAGGCAGGGAAAGAATTTGTAAGTGAAAGTTTTCTAAAGCATATGCACTAAGGAGAGGGAACTCAAGAAGCAGTAGTTAGGAAGAAAACTGTCTAAGGTTTAGTCATGCTGAGGGGAATATTGTCTTGGTCAGAAGTCAAATATAGAAATTGGAATGTATTTTCTAGTATTCTGTAGTAGTAGAAGGGAATCATATATGTGCATTTCAGTTTCATAAGAAAAATACTATTCAAATTCTGTAGTAGAATAGGTGCCATTGGCTCTACTGGTATAAACAACGCCCTTTTTTACATAACAGAAGTCAGTTTACTATAAGGAGAGGGATAACAGTACCTTCATATGGTTGGTTATCACTGGGATTAAACAAAAATGTATGTAGAGCTGTTATGACAGTTCAAGATCATAAACTGTACTCAGATAAAGTATAGCTATTAGATGTCACTAGTGAATATATAGTCTCTAGATTCTGTTTGAAAATTATGTGATTGAATGATATAGATTTTTATGGGGAAAATATTTAAGTATTCCTTTTTGGTTGAAGTATCTATTAAAACAACTATTCACTATATATAGCTATATAACTTCATTTTTATTTAGGAGATATATATATTTACTATATATATATATTTATTTATTTATTTCATTCTAAGCATCAAGTGCCTGTCTCTTTGTAATATTTACACTATGTTTTCCCAAGGCCTTATAAGTCAGAGGAAATGACCAAGACTGAGGGGAAAAAGCCTAATAATCTTTAAGGCTATAGAACTTTTGAGGACACAAGGCCTTCACTCATCTTCCTTTCCTCTTGGCTACCTGGTGGTTTCTGTGCTTTCCTCAATGACTAATGCAAGCAGCTATTGAGGTCCCTAGTTGTCACACTCTGCTTTGCTATCTGGAAGTCTCAGGGGTATCTGCTGCTCCTGTGTCTTCCCTTCTCTAACCACAGGCAGTCTTGAAGTTAACACTTCAGACATTTCTGCTCTCCTTGATTTCCTTAGCTATTGTCTCTTGACTTGCTACTTTTTTTTTTTTTACCTCTTATCTCATCATTTCCGTCTCCCATACAGTGGTTATAAATTTATGTTGACTTCTCATTGATGTTTTCTTTCTCTCAGTGTGGAGAATTCCTCTCTTTGGAATTAATATAGTTCCCTAGGAATGACATAAAAGAAGGTGTTTGCCTAACTACTTCATGTTCAAAGGAGCAAACATAGACTATACTTAACCTGGAGTCAAAGAACATGAGTGTAAATCTTCTCCTCCAGAACAACTTCCACTATTCAATAATTAGGCCTCATGGAAACACATGATGGTGGTAAGACTAGGGCACAGAACCTCTAGCAGTCTTCTGATACCATTGCTCTGATACTCATAATACATTCTGTCTGTTAATTTAATAGTCTAACCTCCTAAGAAATACAAAATTATTGATCATTAATCACTGTAAGGAGCACCTGTTTTAGATGGGTATGTTTGTTTTGTCTTGGCTCTGATTTATGGTCCACTTAGCTCTGTTAAAGAGCAGAGATTTGGGACTGATGGCCAAGGAACAAGTTATTGTAAGAGGTGGACTGTGGGTATGGCAGGACCTTTTTATAGAATTCTTCTCTATGGTCATCACAAAAGAGAGAGAATGTGATTTGCTGGAAAACTATAGTTGCTCTATTAAAGGGTAAAATGTGGGTAAAAATAATGTGGGTAGAATTTTCAACCTCCTAACAGAGTAACATGTAGAGGTTGCAGAATAGCTCTTCCCATGAAGGGGCAAGCTTCTCTAGGTTTCAAGTCTCTTCATTTAATGTTGCTGCTGCCAGTGAAGCAGCTTGACTGGGGCAAGAATTATCAAATTTTTCAAGGAGCAACTCTTGCCATCCTCATAGCAGACTTTTCTGTATTTTCATCTTCTCCTGATTTTTCCAGGGAATCTAACTTTTAGACTACTTGTTAATCAATATGAGGGACTAGATCAACCTCAGCATGTTTGTGAGTGCTTGCTGAAAATTTGAATCAGTGTGAGTTTTCCAGAATCACTTTCCTTTGTGTACCATTGAGTTCCAATTGAGTTCAAGGTCTATGCCTACATGAGTCCATTTCTGCATTCCTCCACTACAAAGCCTGCTCATGAAGCAACAAACAGTATCAGCATTCATAATGATCCTTTTCAATGTCTAGCAGTTATCCAAAACAGAGCCCAGATGGCTCAGCATCTTCTCTCAGGTTGAATTCCCTTATTATCCATAGCACTTCTCTTCCCTACTTTCTTGACTCCCTTTATTGAGCCTATTGCCTTCATTCCCTAAGAGCTTTAAGTTTAATTTTTCCCCCCACCATTCTAAAAAAAGACCTATAGTTTCCTACTGGAAAAAGAATTATTGTTTCTTTTCCTTGATAATCTAGTGCTCTTACGATAGTAATGGGACTAAGGAACAGACTCTTTCTCTCCAATTTTGTCTTGTGACTTGGTTTTTATGGTACTTGATATAATTATTACACTAATTCACAAATATTATAGTCAAAGCTTGAAAGCACTGTAAGCTTGACTTTATTGATTAGCAGTCAAGATCAGCTAAAAGATGGGGAGAGCTGGGACTTGAACTCACTTCTGTTCCCATAGTGCATGTTCTTCCCATGATATGATGGAAGTTCTGTTACAGTAACACTCTTGCAAGACTGTTGAGCACTGGAAGGGTGGGAGGTTATTTTTAAAAATTACCATTCTTCTAATTAGTAGCTATGCAATTTTTTCTGTAACATTTTTTACAGAAGTATCAAAGCAGAAAAGTTTCAACTAACATCCATATATCCGCCCAGATGCTGACATTTATATTTTGGCATACATTCTTCTATCACGTAGTGAATTTTAGCTATGCAATTTTAACAGGCTGTTTTTTCTTTCACTGTAGTACAGCTTCCCAGTCTGCAAAATGGGAATATATAATACCCATCTCATAGTGTTCTTTGATAATTACCCAGGACAGCATTTATAATTGATCAGCAAAATACCTGGAATAGGATGAATCATAATTTCAGTGAGCACTTTTCCTTCCAGTCGAGGAAAAAGGATCCATGCAGGAAAAAAGCTCTAAGTGGTTACATTCATCATCAATACTGAACTTTTCGAATAGAGAATGATTGTATTATTCCCTTCAGATTCTTTGGGTTAACAAAAACTCATTTTAACTTCCTGATCTCTTAAAATATACAAAGTGTACTGACTCTATCCCAGCCATCAATAATCATCTGACTACATGGTGAATATTCAGAAATACTGAGTCTTACAGTACCATAGGATTCTGGTCAGATTTGGATGTTTTATATACTGGCTCTTAAAATCAGTGTTTCACCAGATATTAAATAAATTTGTTTTCTTACCCCAACTAATGGTAGTATTTCCTCTCCCACAGAACCACTAGAGATATCACTTCTAAGAACCTTCATTTAGGAAAACCTTCGCTTTTAAATTATTTATTAATGCATTTTGTAGGGATAAAGGACAGTCAAGACCTCAAAGCTGAGATAACTTTAAGGTACACTGAAGGTGACACTGATTAGAGAAGTGTTTTTAAGAGGTTATAAAGAATGGAAAGGACTAGTTGCAAAGCATACAGACTCAAGTTAATCCAGAATAATGATTTATTTTTTTCAATAGCAGATTGAAATGGGGTTACATAGGTTGTGTTATATAGCTAATAAGGGGTAAAAGTTGCTTGATTTATATCCATCTTTATAATTCTGGTTTGGAGAGAATAATGGAAAGAATAGGAGTTGAAAAATAAAAAGCCAAATGAGGACCACACTTGACACCATAGGTCTTGAAAATATGTATTAGGAAATCTCTTGAGTCTCACCTCTAGCCCTGAATTCTATGGCCTTTGATTTTCTCATCCCTAAAATTAGAATGTTGATAAAATATTGTCTCCAATTTGATTACCAGTTTTGAAACTAGATGGAGGAAGAATTGAAACTGTAAACAGAAATATATCAGAAGATTTTGATTAATGGAAGAATACACTGTTTTCTCCTATTTTACAGGCAATATTAACAAAAATCTATTGGGTGTAGAGAAACCAGTAGAAGAGCAATAGTTTGTAGAAAAACAGCTATTATTATGCTATGTTAGTGAGCATGTAAATTTCTATAATTTGTCTGGCAGAATTTCAATGTTGGTAATAAGTTAAAACAGGAAATTGCATATGACATGTATGCCTAAAGAAGAAGAGTTCCATGTGTGTTTTTATGCCTGTTTATTTGGAGAGCAAACATCTGAAAAGATGCATATGGAACAGTTACCTGTGTCTATTCAAGGAAAGTGTTATAAAGAAGTAATGATAGAAGATACAAGAGTTTTCACATTTATTTAGGGAAAACCTTGTAAAGTGCTGCTGTTAGTTTGAAATTTAATATATTTTGTAGTAATAAAGAGCAGCAAAGCATCTTAAAACATGTTAAGGCAAGTGAATTTTTGAAAAAAATCCTTTTTATTATGAGACATTAGGAGAATTCCAGTTAACATGGTGAAGTAAACATTTTAATAGAAAAATTCCTACTTTTCTCTTCAAACAATATAATAGGATGTCTGTAGGTTGAACAAATGCACTTGAAATCTTCAAAGATAGAAATTAAAGAATAGAAATCATCTAACATAATAGTATATCATGAAAGAAAATGAATGGGTTTATTTTAAAGATATAAAAATTCTGGTTGTTAAAACTGATAAAATGGGTAAGAATAATGGTCAACTAGTTACAATTAAAATGGGGAATTTGTAATTGGAAGATACTATTGGAAAAAAGTTACTAATTCTGCAGCTGAGGGGAAAAAAAGGGAAAAAAATCAGAAGATTTGGAAGGATGGAATGAAATGGTATCACAGTAGGAAAAAGTGGAAGAAATTAGTGTGAGAAGAGAAAATTATTGAAAAACATTTATTGTTACATACAATCAAGAATCCTCAGAGTAATATCACAAAAAGGGTCTCCAAAAGGATAAATAAAAATAAATACATAATGAGACCCAACACAGTAAGATTGCAAAGCATTTGAAAAGGTATATTTCTGGGCGCCTGGGTGGCTCAGTGGGTTAAAGCCTTTGCCTTCGACTGAGGTCATGGTCTCAGGGTCCTGGGATTGAGCCCCACATCAGGCTCTCTGCTCAGCAGGGAGCCTGCTTCCTCCTCTCTCTCTGCCTGCCTCTCTGCCTACTTGTAATCTCTCTCTCTGTGTCAAATAAATAAATGAAATCTTAAAAAAAAAAAGAAAAGGTGTATTTCTGATCTAGTAATAGTGAAAGATCTCTTTAAAAAGACCACCCCAAATAAACCTTAAGGATAAACATGAATGGATCTAACTACCTTAAAATTTGTGTTTAACAAAAGTCTTACTGGTAGTTGACAAATTGGAAGAAGTTTTCCTTCACTGAACTTGACAAGAGATTAACATCTGGAATACACAAGGAAATTGTGGACACCAACAATAAAAGAAAAATAAAGGCAATAATACAAGAATGTATGGTCAAATGATGTAATTTGCCAAATGTAAAAGATAAGATTTAAAGATTATCTAAGATATGTCAGGAATCAGAGAAAAGCAAATTATGTAATGAGATATTTGTGCCATTGGAAGACAGTTATTAGGAGGATACATAAAAACATACAGAGGAAAACACTTCTCGATGCTGCTGGCAAAGAACAGTATTAGAAGCCTTTTGTGAATGGAATCTGGTAGTACTGAAGGATAATAATATTTCTGTATCCTATCAGACTATCACATTTTCTGGCATATTTCCCAGAGAAAAATTTTTCACATATCCAAAAACAACATTAATATGTTGTTAATCTCGGTTTCTTTTTACCCTCACAGGGAACTGGTGGCAGGTATGGTCCATGATTAGGGAAATGTATTAAAAACAAGTAGAGAAATTGTGCTAGGAGTATATACTGCATAATAAGTGGGTACAATAAAATACAGCAAAATGAGCAGATCATAAAAACAATTCTCAGCAAAAAAGTAAAAAACCTAATAAAATTTAGATCATGCCACTATCAAAATCACACACACACACGAATCTATGCAAGCATACATAAGAATTATATCAAACTTCATTAGAGAACATATCTGTGAGAAAGAGAAAGTTAAGGCACTGTTCTATTTTCCTGTGTATAAATCATACTTTTTTGTTTTCTTGCATATCTCATAAGATTTGTTGAAAACCAGACATTTTTAAAGTATAAAATTACCAAAAAATTGGAAATTGTAAAACAGATTCTCCCTCCTCTTGAGGGTTTGTTGTTCCTGCTGCTTGTAGATGTTTAGTTAGTGACCTTACTGAGCTAATTTTGTAATGCCTGTATTCTTGGTTGTGTGGGGCCACTGAAGTCTATTTTCCATTAACTTGGTGGTCAGCTAGCAGATAGGCAGAAATTTTCTTAAATGTTTGGGAGCAAAAATAACTTTAAGCCTTTATTTTTTTATTTTTTTTTTTAAAGATTTTATTTATTCATTTGACACAGAGAGAGAGATTACAAGTAGGCGGAGAGGCAGGCAGAGAGAGAGGAGGAGGCAGGCTCCCTGCGGAGCAGAGAGCCCGATGCGGGCCTCGATCCCAGGACCCTGGGATCATGACCTGAGCCGAAGGCAGCGGCTTTAACCCACTGAGCCACCCAGGCGCCCAACTTTAAGCCTTTAAAAGATGATCTCAGTGTATACTGGAATATGCCTTTGAAGCACAGCTTAGGCTCTGCTTCTTATTTGCACAAAGCCTAAGTGTCAGTCAGAGATAGAAGCTTAGGGCATTTTCAGGTATTTCCTGAGCATGTGTGTGGGAGCTCGTGGCTTTCTAGTTTCCCAGGAATGTGTTGGAGCTTTTCAAAACTTATTCCCCCAGAACATCATTTTGTCAGCTTTCCTCTCAAAATTTTGGTTAGTCTCTTGTTTTCCCCAAAAGTGATCCATTGCCCTAGGCAGTAGTGACTAACATGTTTTCCTGTGAATGTTTTAGACAAATGCCCCCTGAGTAGCTACTTCAGCACTCAGAATATTCTGAAAGGCTGAAGACAAGCCCTTTGGACATCCCCCATGGAGGCAGCACGTAGGTCAAAATACACATGTGCTTGCAAATGAGGTCGTTCTGCAACTTTGGGTACCAGTACCTGTACCAGGTTTCAAGGCGACCACTGAGCTGGGAAGGGAGGAGTGGGACTAGGGTAGATAAAATACCATGGTTTTCTTTATTCTTAATGAGATTCAGGCACTTTTTCTTGATTATGCATTTCTCTGGTTGCTATAAGATTTTCTTCCTATAAGTTACCTTCCTATAGAAGTTTCTAGAATTCAAAAAAATGGATTCTAATAGCTTTTGCCAGTTTATTTGTTGCTTTTATGGAGAGATAAACTTTTGATACCTTTTACTTTGCCATTTTCACTAATGTCCAGAGCCATACCTAACATTTAAAAACATGAAGAAAGCAGTTGAGATTATTTCCTGAATGTATTTTTTTAACATTGAAGAAACTGAAATTAGAAATTAAAAATTTAAACATTTGCTTTGGTATGAATAAGCAGAATGTTTCAGACATAGGTGTGTCTGAACATAGCATATATTCCAATCCATATTTGAAATTATTAAAAGATGACTAGCTAGAAGCTAAACTTCAGTATGTTCTTTTTATTTTTTTTTTAATAATTTCTACACCCAATATGGGGCTTGAACTCACAACCCTGAGATTAAGAGTCAAATGCTATTCTGACTAAGTCAGCTGGGTGCCCTATTGTGTTCTTCATTTTTTCCCACCTCAAGCCTGTTTCTGTGTTTCCTATTCCTCTAATGGCATAAGGTTGAAAACATTGGCATCAGTTTTGCATTATCTTTATTCATATTCTATAGTTCATACACTGTCAGTAAATTGTCAGGACCTCATTTCTAAACACCATCACCCAATTTAGATTCTCATCTTCTCCAAACAAATCCATTGCAATAGGTTCCTGGCTGAAGATTCTGCCTTTAGAATCTTCTCCACCTAAGGCTCCAAAAGTAAATTTTTTTATCCTATTGTCATCTTACCCAAATTCTATAGGACAACAAAATAAATTTAATTGCTGTTCTTTAATTGCTATAATCTGTCTGCTTCTACATCTACCTTAAGTGTCCTTTTCGCTTGTAACATCTAAATTATTTTTATCATTCATCCAATTACAAATACCACTTATTTAGTCTTTAAATATATACTCATTTTACTTCCTTGAAAATTTTCTGAGGGCAGAGATTGGCCTTTCCATCATTGTATCTAACCATTAACTTTCTAAGTGTTTTGTATAAATTTGACACTCAGAAAATATCTGTTGAACCGAATTAAAACTGTAATGTAAATTGCTTATGAAAAGGGCGACATGTCATTAATTAAATAGATCATGTTTCATATATGTACAGACCATATGCTCTAATAATCATAAATATCTCCAACTATTGTCCTCTTGCTGCAATAGAAGAGGCAATTAACAGTTATTTTAGAAAAGTGTTGAGTACTTTTCTGTGTTGAAGTGCCAAAGAACTCCCCAGTGAGGAACTCTACAATATAAGCTGGAAAATGTAGCAATTGTTCTTTTTACTTTATTCAAAAGAGAGCTTATATTTATAGATTAGCTGACTGTGATTTCCTAGAAATCTTCATACATATTTGCATACCTTGAATCTAAAATATGGTTCTTGTATAAAAGATCATTAAATAAGAAGTTATATTATAATTGCAATTTTATTTACTCTACAGTCAAGGTTATTTTGTGACTTTTCCCTGTTTCCCAAATCATAATAAAGAGATATTTGTCTCCTTGCGTTTAGTCAAATGGTTGTAAATGGGCTTTGAGGGAATATTTTCCTTCACATTCCTTGACTGAGTTTTTGTTAGGCTGTGAGCCAACTCATTCTTACCTCTTTAATATTCTTAGTAATTACTCCACACAGTGCTATTATTGCTCATTCTGCTCTACATTTGGATTAAGGAACAGACACAGATTAATTACCTCCAATTTCATTTGTCAGATTTCATCACTAATTCAAAACACATTACTAGTCTTAGAGAATGGGTCATTTTTAAAGTAGTATTTTTTCTGTGTAAGCATTGTTAATACCAATTATTGGTAATACCAATAATAATTGGTAAGTGGTCTTTTCTGCACTGAATGGACCAGCAAAGTCAGTCTCTGGTGGCAGCTCCATTCTATCCTTTTTATTTTTTTTTTAAAGATTTTATTTATTTATTTGACAGAGAGAGAGAGAGATCACGAGTAGGCTGAGAGGCAGGCAGAGAGAGAAGAGGAAGCAGGCTCCCTGCTGAGCAGGGAGCCCGATGCAGGCCTCGATCCCAGGACCCTGAGATCATGACCTGAGCCGAAGGCAGAGGCTTTAACCCACTGAGCCACCCAGGCACCCGCTATATTCTATCCTGATTGTGTAATATTATCCTAACTTTTATCATCACCCCTTGAACTTTCTTAAGAACTTTAATAGCTCTCATGCTAGTCATTTGATTTTCACCACACCCAGAGAGAGACATGAAATGAGTATTTTCATCCCCTTTTACATATGAGACAACTGAAACACAGAAAGACTAAATGAATTATTTAAGTTTAGTGGCAGAAACCACTCCTGAATACTAACTCTTTTCTATTTCTATGATGTTTTTCTGTGGTCCTTGGCTGATTATAATCTTCATGGGAAAAAATGGTATCCTGTCTTATATGTAGTTGTTTTTAGATGCTATCTCAAAGGTATGCTGGAAAACAAATGATGCTCATTTGAGCAATTTTGAGGAACCCCCCCCAACACACACACAAAATCTTTTAAGCATGTATAGTTTCTATTTCATGTGTTTTTTTTTCTTTAAGGGATAGAACCATTATACTAAATAATACTAATTTTTTTATTACTTTTTTAATCACCATATTTGAATGTGCTGTTCGGTGAAGCACATGTCTATCAAAAATAACACCAAGAATGTTGAGGAAGTATTGAAAAAGTTGGCCTGTAGCATGATCCATATGGAAAATATCCCTTCCTTATCCCCCACCAACTTCTAATGAACTTTAAGTCATTTATTTTTAACTTCAAGGCAAGGTATATACAAAACTGTGAAAGGAGCAAAAGTCATATGTGGTGTTTAAATTACTCAGATGGTAATCTTTTGATCTCACTTTCTGGCATCTTAGCACTACCTAAGCATACATTAATACTGGTAAATATATGTTTTAAAGACTTATGATTTATTTTCATTCTAGTATTCTGGCATATAGATTAATATTATAGATATATAAATGAAATAGTGATGAATTCTGAGGAATTTAGTTCTATTATTAAAATAATTTCAATTGTAGATTACATACTGATACACAGGGAGCCTTGCCTTACTTTTATATCATGCAAACAATTTCCTATCCATGGGAAGAATCTTGCTAGAAGATGCAAGTAGAGGAAAATGAAAGGAAGTGTGGGTACTTCCAAGTATCAAAGAATAAATGGCTAGTAATTAATATAATTTTTAATCTCATGGATATTTACTCTCTCATGTAGGATTTAACAAATTAGAGTTAACTTTTTAGGTATAATATTTTGTCAAATAAACTCCATTCAGGTTGATGAGGTTCCATAAGCAATCCCCAACCAAAGAACAGATTGGAATTTAGTAATACTGCTATATTTTTAAAACTTTCTCATCACCTTTTCATTGTGTTGAAATGTTCTTGATGCACACTTTTTCCTTTTTATGGGAATTTGCTGGTGTAGTCAATAGCAATATCATCACAAATGTTTCTTTATGGGGAGAGACAGCTGTGTTCACCTACAAGTAGCATGTACCATGAAGAACTTAATTCAAACAGATGCAATCTAATTAAGACCTTATAAGATGTCTCCCCTTCTATACACACACATCTCAGGGCTTAGTAAAAACAAACTAACTGCAGAGATTTTACATGCTTATCCTTATTTGCAAACCAATATTTTTATAAAATTAGAAGCAAAAGGATTTATTTATTACAGATTTAAAAAACAATTAAGGACTCATTTTCCATAGAGATTCTCTTTTATTTTAATCTAGGTTTTTGTTTAAACAAAAATTCTGTCCTTTTTAAATTAATTCCTTCTAGATAATTTTCTTGTGGGGACACCAAGGTTATTGGACATTGCTATCATGATGCATGATGCTCTCCATCACACACCATCACGATCTGTTTGCCAAAGGCAGAACTTCTGAATCGATGGCCTATTGCTTTTCCAGGAAACTTATCTATCATCACACTAAGACATACATGCAATGTTTCCATCCAGATGATTCTAGTCACTTGGCTATTTACCTATTTGTCTGCTGGTTTTCATTTGACTATAGCCCCTTTTCCATTTATTTATTCTTTGCTCTTTATTGCAGGGAATGGAAGCTTGCAGACTACATTCCCAAATCCATTACCACCTGCCCTCCTATGAGACTTGTTAAGATGAGGCATGTCTCTCTCTCTCTGTCAAATAAATAAATAAAATCTTAAAAAAAAAAAAGATGAGGCATGTCATAAAAAAAAGAGTCCTTTTTTTCCCCCCTCTGAAGTGGCAGTCCCATCTCAGGATTTAAATACTTGCTGTTCAGCACATCTTCAGTAATTCCAGCCCTGGTCATGTAGTAACTTCAGTTATAATGCAGTTAGTTCAGACTTGGTACTACTCTAGGAGTTCAAATGATCGTCTCCTCCTAAGTTTAATTTCTTAAGTGCTCTTCAAGAACCACCCTCTTTTTCCTTTTATTCCTTCAGTTATTTATGGCATATATGTACCAAATTCCCTGCACTAAATCTTTCTCTGTTAACAATATCTAGAAATCTTCCTATTTTCTCAGGTTGACTCTCACTGATACTGCACTTACTATGGGAAGTAGTCCCAAGCAATTGGTCTTTGCAGATGGCAATCTGGCATGAGTTTCATGAATTGACTAGGCTTGAACATGATACTAACCTCATTGTTTAGTGGAATATGGGATAACGTCTTAACTAGGAAGAGATAACTGGTACCCCAAAATATTTTTTAAATTGTTACTTTATTTCAGGATAAAACTGGTAAATAATTTAGGAAGTAATTATTTAGGGTTTTAGACCAGGGGTCAGAAAACTGAATTATGTAGGCCCATCTGTTTTTATAAATAAAGATTTTTTTTAATTTAAATTCTACTTAGCTCACATGCAGTGTAATATTAGTTTCAGGTATAGGATTTAGTGATTCATCACTTACATACAACATCCAGTGTTCATCACAAGTGCCCTCCTTAATACCCATCACCCATTTAACCCATCCCCCTGCCCACCACCCGTCCAGCAACCCTCAGTTTGTTCTTTATTGTTAAGAGTCTGTTTTATGGATTGCCTCTCTCTTTTTTCCTCTATGTTCATTTGTTTTGTTTCTTAAATTCCACATGTGAGTGAAATCACATGGTATTTGTCTTTCTCTGACTGACTTACTTCACTTAGCATAATAGTCTCTAACTCCATCCACATTGTTGCAAATGGCAAGATTTCATTCTTTTTTATGACTAATATTCATATATTTATGTGTATTATATATGTATATATGTATGTATGATATATATGAATATTATATGTATCATTATATATATATGATTATGTCTATATAGGTATCACTTCTTTATCCATTTGTCAGTTGATGGACAGTTTGGCTCTTTACCTGATTTGGCTATTGTTGATAATGCTGCTATAGACATCAGGGTACATGTGTCCCTTCAAATCAGTATTTTTGTATCCTTTGGGTAAATACCTAGAAGTACAATTGCTGGGTCGTGGAGTAGCTTTATTTTTAACTTTTTGAGGGGCCACCACACTGTTTTCCAGAGTGGCTACACCCGTTTACCAGCAGTGTAGGAGGTTGGAACACAGCCATGCATTTGTGTATGTGTATGTGTCAGTGGCTGCTTTTATGCTACAGTAGCAGAATTGAGTGGTTGCACCAGAAATCCTGGGGCTATCAAGCCTAAAATTTATACTATTGGATCATTCAGGATAACTTTGCTGACCCATGATCTAAGCCAAGGAAGGTAAAGTATCACATTGGATCAAGCTAGATTTGTTGATATTGGGGTTTTTACTCAAACCCAGAAGTAATGTGTTTACTAGAGTAGCTCAATTAATTTGTAGAAGCCTGGATCCAAAATTGTGCTATATTCAATGAGGCTGAGATAACAGAAATTCTCCAGTATTCAGCAGATGGTTTAAGGGTAAAGGAATGTTCAATTGAATCTCTTATGTAACTCCCACTGCCCCAAATATGTAACTGAAGAGTGCCTAGATTCTCTCTCTTCAATCCAGCATGATAAAATGCACCATTGGGTCTAGCCCTTGTATCATTGTAATAACTCCCCTCTGCGTATCTGAGCATTGGAGATGTGGCCATTAAAATCAGTACCCCAGTTTGAAATGGCATGGTAGGATCTTGGACTGAAAGGGCAAAGAAGCAGGCATACTTACTCTAGTGAGAGTAGGGCTGGAACAGTAAATATATGTTTTAATATGTGAAAGTTGTTGATGGTAACTAACTGATCATTGCAATGAAATAGATGGGCAGTTAGTAGAATATTACATGGCGCACATAATAAAGGAAATTCTGAATGTGGTGAGCAGAGATCTGACTTGAGTCATCTCACATTTTGTTTATCTGATTGTTTTACTTTAAGTTGTCTCTAGAAATGCCAGTTTAAATGAAGTTCAAATTAAACCAGTGCACTGCAGCAGATCCAGTCTAAGTACAGGCTGTTCCTTGGGCCTTGGGATATATTAAGTCCAAAGGCCCTGAAGTGTTTGAAGCAGACAGAGATTCTTTATGGGGCTCTTAGCAAGCCCAGAAATATAATCACAGTGCCAGCCCCTGAGGCATTTTAGGAAAGCCATGTTTCCAGATACTATTTATCTTTTAAGAACTTGCTCCTGGAGCAAGTAGAGACTGGATGCTTCACCATGAAGCATCAAGGACTATATATACATTCCGGGTGTCACACTAGAAACCTGATTTATCTAACCTCTCAAACTATCAAAACTGGATGTGGCCTGTCACAATTCACAACCCCAAGGATTTTATTTATTTGAGGTGGGTGGGGGGAGAGAAAGAGCGTGCACACACAAGCAGGGGGGAGGGGCAGAAGGAGAGGGAAAAACAGGTTCCCTACTGAGCAGGGAGTCCCACACCACATGGGCTTGATCCCAGGACCCTGAGATCATGACCTGAGCCAAAGGCAGATGTTTAACCAATTGAGCCACCCAGGCAGCCCTGGAAGTAGTACATATTAAATTATATTTAGACAAGTCATGAAAACACTGTCACGTGCATGAACAGGAACCTAAGAGTTCTAAGGCACCTATTCCTGCTACACTGATTAATTTCTCTTTTCCCACATCTATGATTTCATAGAGTTCCTAAAACTATAACACTGAGGAAGAAAATCCTTTGACATGGTTCATGCATGGTTCTGCATAATTGATTACCATGGCAGTTTGAGATGGTGCTGAAAGGTGGTGAAAGGAAATTCTTCAACTGGGCAGATATTTAGCCAATGTATTTTGTTTTCTACTTTACTTGGTTGGAAAGATGATCAGAGGTCTAAGTCCATATTAAATTCTGGACAGCAACTCATAGTTTGGATAAGTGGTTACAAACATGTAAATAACATGATTAGAAGATGCCAGAGAAGTTAGCAGAGGTATATGGATGAATCTTTCAGAAGGAACATAAAATATAGAATATTTGCGTCCTGTGACTCATCTCTAGACAGCAACCATTACTGAGGAGGGTCTCAAAGGGCCAAGGACAAGATGATCTACCCTTTTTGTATTGGTTAGCCTCTTTCTTTGACAGCAAGGTTCTTGTTAGTGATCTCACCTACAACGTCTTCATGGCAGTGAGCCTGAAGAAATTATGCTAGAACATAAATAACATAAGCTTCCCTTTAGGGAGGCTAATTTGGAGCCCAGCATAGGGCTTGAACTCACAACCCTGAGATCGAGCCTAAGGCGAGATTAAGAGTCAGCTGCTTAACTGATTGAACCACCCACGTGCCCCAATGAGGCTAATTCTTCTTCTTGCCAGTGTTCATGTCTACCCAACAAACTCCAGAAAATAGCCATGAGTTCCTAGTATATTACCAGTCTCAATAGGGGCTAGTCAAGCACGTGAAGTCAGCTTATTATATCAGACTCCTTGGATCATGAAAGGGGTAGTAGTTTGTTCTTACTGGCATAACACTAATATTTAATGAAGATTTGCCTTTTCTACCACAGATACTTCTGCCAGCACTACCATCCAAGGACTTCCAGAATGTCAATAATTTAATTCAGTGAAAGGTATCTTTTGCATCTTTTCTTCTGGACACATTCATTTTATTTATTTTCATTTCAAGTTTTTATTTAAATCCAGTTAGTTAATATACAGTGTAATATTAGTTTCAGGAGTAGAATTTAGTGATTCTAAATGGTTTTCCTCTCTCTCTTTTTTTCTCTATATTCCTCTGTTTTGTTTCTTAAATTACATATAAGTAAAATCATAGGGTATTTGTCTTTCTCTGGCTTATTTCACTTAGCATTATACACTCTAGCTCCATCCACATGGTTGCAAATGGCAAGGTGTCGTTCATTTTATGGCTGGGTAACATTACATTTACACATACACACAAACACTCCACTTCTTTATCCATTTGTCAGTCAGGGGCAGTTGGGCTCTTTCCATAATTTGTCTATTGTTGATAATGCTGCTATAAACATTGGGTGCATGTGTCCCTTCAAATAAGTATTTTTATATCCTTTGGTTAAATACCTAGTAACACAATTGCTAGATTGCAGGGTGGTTCTTTTTTTAACTTTCTGAAGAACCTCCATACTTTTTTCCAGAGTGGCTGTACCAACTTGCATTCCCACGAGCTATAAGAGGGTTTCCCTTTCTCCACATCCTCGCCAATACCTCTTGTTTTCTGTGTTGTTAATTTTAGCCATTCTGACAGGTGTGAGGTGATATTTCATTGGTTTTGATTTGCATTTTCCTGAAGATGAGTGATGTTGAGCACCTTTTCATGTGGACACATAACTCATTTTAAAACAGAAGAACTGTAGCCATGGACTCATTGACAGAAGACATAGTAGTCTGACCAAATAATGGATTACCTACAGGCAGTGATTCTACCAAATATTGAAAAGATCTGTCAGAGCCCTAATATTTCATTACCAATCCCTAAATTAAATATCTTTCTGCTTGAAATCTTAAGGGTTATCTGTTAATTCTGTCTGGACCCTGACTGATACATCTTGTTATCTTTTTATAGGGTTTGTCCAGTAGCTGCTGAATTACTAAGTCTGATAACCATAATTACCGTACAACTATAAGGAATATTTTTCACTCTCCTATCACCCCCAACACTATTAGCAATATGACCAAGACAACAAAACCAGCTGATATTTTGCCTAAAAATTCTATAATTTATTTAGTTGTAAACCTTTGAGGGATCAGTCAATGTATGTTTGCTCTTATTTTAATCATTTTAACAGATGAACAAATAACGATCTTCTTGTTCATTATTACCATGCTTATAATAGAGATGGAAAATTAGAAAAAAAGTTTTAATATAGGGAAGTTATAAGAAGGCATTACTTAAATTCTGTGGAAAGTCAGTTTGAGCTTAAAATAGTATCAGAGAATGTCATCCTGTAATAAGGTGGGAAATGGAATAAAGCAGTCTGGCTATGGTGTGGACTGATTAAAACTAATCTATAAAAAAATTTAAAAAGCGAATCTATACATTAGTGGCTCTCAAATTGGATTAATTTGATCCCCAGAGAACCAAATATCTAGAAACATTTTTGGTTATTACAAATGGTTTGGAGGCATATGCCTGGAATCTAGTGGATAGAAAGCCTAGGTATGCTTCTCAATTTCCTACAACGCATAAGACAGCTGTCTTTCTCTTAAACACAGTACAGAATTATCCTACTCAAAATATCAATAGTGCTTAGTTTGAAACACCTGTTGTAAATGAGCAAAGGTATCTTTAAAAATATTCAGGACTGAGAACAGACAAATATAAATTGAAAGTCCAGTATGCCTATTCATGTGTAAGAGAAACCTGGGCAGCACCAACATTAAATGAATTATAGTGGTTGTTTCTGCATCTTCTTTTGCGCAAGTTTTTTTCTCTTTAAATGTCAAATTTCTTAACTGGAAATTGAGGAGACTAGAGTCATTTATATGTTTTCAAATAATATTATTGATATTGAGCTTGATTTTACAAAAATAGTGTATGGCAACTTTATATATAAAAGTGACACATAATAAGGGAAGGAAGAGCCTGTATGTTTAAAACATCATTATAGATGGGTTTTGGCTAATCCAGCAACTAAGGTAGAACCTGAGACTCACCTTTTTTTAAGATTTTATTTATTTATTTGACAGAGAGAGAGAGAGAGAGAGAGATTACAGGTAGGCAGAGAGACAGGCAGAGAGAGAGAGGAGGAAGCAGGCTTCCTGATGAGCAGAGAGCCTGAAGCAGCGCTCAATCTCAGGATCTCAAGATCATGACCTGAGCCGAAGGCAAAGGCTTTAACTGAGCCACCCAGGCATCCCTCACCTTTATTCTTGAATTGACTGCATTGCCATGTCAACAGGTCTGTGTTTATAATTTTACTAAAATCTATAGTTTAATGTTTCTTAACATCATTTTAGTCTCAGAAACATGTTTAGATAGTATTAAAAAGGTAAGAACAGGGGCTTCTGGGTGGCTCACTCAGTTAAACATCTGACTCTTGATTTTGGCTCCTCAGGGTCCTGAGATTAAGCCCTCCATCTGGCTCCACAGTGGGCATGGAGCCTGCTTCCTTCCTCTCTCAAAGGAAAAAAAAAAAGGTACATCTTTTGACATCAAACTCTTAGTATAAAATGAACTATCTTCTTAAATTACTTATTTTTTAAGATTTTATTTATTTATTTGACAGAGAGAGAGAGAGAGAGCACAAGCAGGCAGAGCAGCAGGCAGAGAGGGAGAAGCAGACTCCCCGCTGAGCAGAGAGCCTGATATGGTACTCCATACTCCTTCTCAGGACCCTGGGATCATGACCTGAGCCAAAGGCAGACACTCAACTGACTGAGCCACCCAGGCACCCCAATCTTCTTAAACTGTTAAGAAAAAAATTGATATAATGTATGTATAGAAACTGTGAAATTGTTTTAAAAGAATATAGTATATTATTCTGATATTTATCAAGTCCTAAGTTTTATACAAATATCAACTCATGTAATCATTATAGACCTATGAGGGAGAGGTCATTTTTACATTAAGAGTATAACAAAATAGCTAATCTTGGTGAATTCTTACCTAAGTACCAAGTCCTATACTAAGCCATATTCGTTAATTGTAATGCCCTTCTCCTCATTTGAAAGATGAGGAAGTTAAGGCAAAAAAAAGTCATATTAAATTGCCTAAGAACAAGTTGGTACTAAGTAGTAGAACTGGTGGTTCAACAAAGGTAGTTTTGTATAGAAGCCTGATTTCTTGAATACGGTTAGGCTGCCTAGCATGCACTGGGATGTTAATGAGAGAAAAAAAGGAAGTATTTGTGAGTATATTTTGAATCATTATTTGTCACAGACCATGAAAGGAAGAAAAAGATAAAAAGAAAGAAAGAAAATAAATTTCCTGGCCAGAAAAGGACTCTGGAGCCTATATGTAAGAAGAGAAAGGGCGGGGGGGGGGGGGGGGGGGAGAAGAATACAAAGAAATTAGTGAGATGATTATAATATCTAATACCCTTTATATTTCATCCAAATGCACTCCTTCTTGTAATTTATTTTTATCTGCAAACAGTACATTTTTCTGAGAATTAGGGCTCTTGTGGGTTAATTGATGAAGCAGAAAAATGGGTTTATACAAAAAATGCACAAGTAGTTGAAATAAAGAAACTAACAAGTGAATAATTACTGAGCTTATGTCAGAACCCTACTAATATTTGAAATCATGGACACCTATGTACAGGTAAGTATAGATGTGTTAACAGGAGTTCTAAAAAGCTCATTAGCAGACCCTATATCGGACCTCACTGTACAAGAAGTATTTCAAAACATATGAAGAGGGGCATCTAGGTGGCTCCCTGAGTTAAGCATCTGTCTGCCTTCGGCTCAGGTCATGATCCCAGGGGTTCTGGGATTGAGCCTTGGTACAGGCTCCCTGCTCACTGGGGAGCCTGCTTCTCTCTCTGCCCCTCACCCCACTCATGCTGTCTTTCTCACTGTCTCTCTCAAATAAATAAATAAAATCTTTAAAAAAACCAAACTAAACCAAAACAAAAATATATGAAGAGTGCCTGTAAAATAACTTGGTCCAAAGTAAGTGTTTTTTCTCCCAGAAGAGATTTGGGAACTTTATTTTAGCCTTAAAAATACCTAAAGAAAAAATATGCTATATTCAGAAGTTAAAATTTTTAATAATTTCTGCCCCTTAAAAACAAGGAAGAATGTTATTTACTAAATATCCTGTGTGTAGCAACCAGCTCTATATATTGGCTACATTTCAGAAGAGTCAAGGTCCTCATGTTACAGTTAGTGTTTTGATTACTCCCAAGGTGTTGTGCTTGTGTCAGTAAATAGATAATAGGACTGGCAGCTAGCTTTACCAAGATAGAGGTATTAAAAGTCTAGGGTATGCCCAATGTATATTACAGACAGCAGGGTATGAATATTTGGACATAACTCCTTAATACTTCTAGTTACAGATTAAAGGGATCTTGGGTGAAAATTCAAAACAACTTACTATATCTGAGTGTGGGCTTTGGTACCGAGAAACAGAAGTAGAAGGGTCCAAAGCCTAATCTTGCTCAGCGAAATATGTTGCTGGTATTCCAAATATTTTATCATATGGTACGAATTTCCAAATGATGGGACACTGACTTTTGTGGTCATATCTCTTGATTTCCTGCAAATTATCCACACCATACATGTGTTGAGCAGAAACTCCTCTCTGTGATAAAACGTCCTTTAAACTGTGCTATCCTTTGTCTTAAATTACTGAAAGTTAATGCAGTTATCAAACTCACAGTGGTGGTAAGTCTGCCATCTGTTCAACTTCTAGGCTGTGCTGAAAATAAATGGTAATCCAATCATCATGTTATATTTTCTGCAAAGGATTTTCATGGAAATGCTTGATTTCTGAGTAGTATAATGCCCTTTTGTGAGGAAAATGAAATCCAAAGCTCTCTATCTCTGGCATTGTTATTTTATTATGCAAAATGTGAATGATTTTTGAAGTCATCGTTAACATATGTAGACTAAGCAGTTGCTTGCTTGGTAAAAAGTCAAGGACAATTTTTCACCTGGCACCTCATTTTGCTAAATTAGTTCTTAGTCAATACTGACCTGATTAGGGACCAGTCAGATTTATTTATCCATACATTATTTTAAAATAATTTAGAATTTATCCTATCCCACTGCTATGTTTTATCCTTCCAACTTAGATTTATTTTTATTCCCCTGTTAGGAACCTGAGGGAAAAAAAGGCTATTGCAAAGTCTCTTACAATTTCCTAATTTGAAAGGGTGGACTGTTACTTAAGGGCGTAATAGTACTCTCCCAACATTATAATGCCATTGTAAATAAGATTGATTATTCACGATCTCGCTTTCCACTGTTTCAACTAAGTTGAATTCCATTACATTCTACAACCCTATGTTTTGAAGGTTCATGGCATAATTGCAGATCATTCTTGTTATCAGTGATGTCAGGTAGCTGTGGTTCTGTTTTTACTTCTGTTCGCCTTATGATATTGGTCAAACATATAAACATTATGGATGGGCATTATTTACTCACTTTTGGAAACTGACGTAGCATTCATGCCCCCCTCTCGCATAAGGCTATGAGTGTAATCGAAACTTAAATTTTCATGTGATGCTTTAAAAATTAACATTTATATTTGCAATATTTTGAATTTCAAATGACTTTTGAATACTGTCTTTTCCAAAATTTATCCACATGCAAATAACTTACTCAGTTCTAGTTCTAACTTAAAATGTATCTTGAACATGTCCTGTGATTAGTAAATAATAAGTCACTTAATTGTATACTATTATTGTGGACTGAATTATGCACCTGTTCCTGAATTAAGTTAAAACCCTAACTCCTAATGTGGTGGTACTTAAAAATTAGAGCTTTTAGGGTGGTTAAGGTTAAATGAAGACACAAGTGTAGAGCCCAAATTTGACAGGATTGGTATCTTTATAAGAAGAGGAAGGGATACCTTACAATTCTCTCACTCCACATACACATGAAAGAGGAAAGGATGTGCGAGGACACAATTAAAAGGCAGGTGTATGCAAACCAGAAAGATACCACTTGCTTTAAACCAACCCCGACAGCGACGCCTTGATATGTGACTTTTAACCTCCCAGAACTATGAGAAAATCATTTTCTGTTGTTTAAGCCATTCAGTCTGTGGTTTTGCATTTTTTGTTTTATTTATTTATTTATTTAGTTAGTTAGTTAGTTAGTTAGTTTCTGTTTTTGTGGTATTTTCTTATGACAGCCTGAGCAGACTGATACAAGTATGAGAATTCCAAATGTATGTACAAATTGACAAAACAGAACACACCCACTAGTCACTTAAAATACGATTGAAGCCTTATTGAATAATAGAATGATACCAAACACATCTGTAATTTATTTTATTAGTATTTTAATATACTACATGGTTGTATAAGTATAGAAATTCAGGGGCTTCTTTGGGCAGATAACAGAAATCTCAGGATGATCTTTTGAAAAAAAGATTTAGGCAATTCTATTTTTCTTGTTACTCAAGGCAAATGTTATCTATTTGGTTTTGGCATCAGGGATGAAATAGCTAATTTTATATAGAACATCTTTCTGTTGTTTTAGTTAAATTTCATCAAACACACAAAGCATTTTCTTTTCATTAACATGCAACCAACACTTTTTATACCATAATTTTGTTCTCTTAGATAACATAGTGTTGCTGTGAAAGTTAACAGTATCTGAGTTCAGCTTTAAGAAATGCCAAACAAAACTGGGCATTGCCTGGATTTGAACCAAAGTCTATTTTACAAAATATATTCAAACCCTGATTTTTCATCTTATTACAGAAAATTATAACCAATACCTACCTGTGTTCTTGGGAATACTGGGCCTCCAGAACTGAGTGATCAAAAATTATTTTTTACTTTCTCATGTATGAGCCACACAGTTTTGGGAGAATTCATGGAAGAGTCTTTTTACTCATCATGTAGCATATTCTGTAACTCACCCTGGGATTGAGAAAAGAGTAGTTGATTTCTTTGCAAGGTTGTCTCTACCTACCTAAAAACTAAACTCTTAAAAACAAATGATTAATTTACTAAAGTCAATATTTGGTAAATTATAAGGGCAGATCTTTCAAAATTTGTTCAGTCATTTCCTAAATCAGCAGTAACTAGAGCTTTTCATTTCTCTGGCTTGACAGTCCTGCATCTGCTGAAGTTAGTTTAAAAATAAATTATAAATTATGTTCTGAATATAAAATATGTGCTCATTATAGAAACTTGAAAAGTTAAAATATATGAAGTACAAAAATATAAAGTGTCCATACAGTAATCCAGTATTTAAAGTCAATTCTGTTAAATATTGGTGGGTTTCCTTCCTTTCTTTTCCCCAGTGCTCATTGACAAGTAGGTAGGTAGATATGTTTGTGTGTGTGTGTATGTGTGTGTACTTTATAAAATTAGACTAAGTCTTTGTCAAGTTTTGAATCCATATTTTTTTAAATCTGAGCATGAATTATGAATTAAAGGAAGACTATGGAATTGGATAGTGAGAGCCAAGTAATAAAATCTAAATACCCTTTGTTTTTATCCTTGGTATGCACAGGGCTCTGGGGAATTTACTGCATAAGCTCTGAGAATAGTCATAATAATATATCTCTCCTGGAAAACTTTCTGTGGGTACTGTGTAGGCCACACATCTTCCGTGAAAACCCATAAACATCTCATGCTGATATGATTTATACTTCTTTTTATGTTTTTCACAAATTGAGAATGCAGCTTAAGTCACATCTGCTGAAAAACAAAGGATTTGGTTTTAGGTTAGGTTCATGATAATACTAACTTGAATGTTAAATAATGCCATCACATTTGTATATTTATCATAATCATAATTATTTGGCACTCTCTGAGATAGGTAGGGCAGATGCTCTAGTTTGTTTGTTTGTTTGTTTGTTTTTAAGTAGGCTCCACACCCAGGCCGGAGCCCAACCCAGGGCTTGAGTTTACAACCCTGAGGTCAAAACCTGACCTGAGACCAAGAGTCAGATGCTCAACTGACAGAGCCATCCAGGTGCCCCAAATGCTCTAGTTCTTAAGGACTGAACCAATACTTTAATTAGAAAAAAATCAAATGTCTGAATTAAATAACATATTTAGAATAAGTGAACACAATTTAACCAGATGTATCTGCATTCTCTCTATACCTAGATGGAATGAAATGATGGAAACTAAATAGGAAATATAAAAACACACAGGGCATTGATAACAAAGGAATAGACACACCGATAAAGGGAAAATGTTTAGAACAATGAAAGGAAGTGGAGAAGGAAGGATAAATGATTTATTAGAAAATAGTAATTTCCAATTTAAAGCCCTTGCTAATGGGACTATTGGTAAGAAATACACAAATTTATCCTTAAATTCCCTTAATAAGCCTCAGAATTTTGGGTTTACCAAGTATCTTGAGAAGGGGGTTGAACCGTATGACTAGAAAGATGGACAAAGTGAAAGTCTAGATATTTTGTGCCACAGCCCTTCTTACTTGTCTGAGAATTTCTGCCTCCAGGAAATGTGCCTTCTGGCATATGGTTGCAGAATTCTTATTCAAAGAAACTGCATAAAGAAAATTAAATCAGAGTTTCTCCAAATACTGGTACTTGAGAGACCCAAAAAAAAGTGTCCACTGTCTATTTTATCCTTTTATAGAGAAGCCCGTGATTATTCGTATTGCCATGAACCAGGAAATGTAATCTTTGAATATTTAATTCTTAAAAATACAGTCAAGAATCAGCAGACATTTGAGGAAATGATCCAGTTTGAATAAGAAAGAATAAAATAGTCAAAGAGTGAAAAAGAATCCCCAAAAGAGAAGCAACACTGTTAGGTGCAAAAGAAATCTTACAGATTACCGCATTAAATATCTACACAAGGTGAGTCAATAGTTCACATCTATTTGGACAAGCATGGAATATTATGGGAAAATATTAATCAGTGATTCATGATAACTCTTGAAAACAAATGGGGTAGCCAAAGCAATAGCAACAACAACAACAAAGAAATTTATAACAAAGTCAAAGGAATGTCCCTGAAAACAGAATAAAATGATCATATCTATGAGCTGCCAAATTCTAATTAGAGATAAATAGATTTAAAGTTCAGAAAATCTGTTCTTCAAACTTCATCCTTTTTTGATATTAGCTCATTTTAGGCTTCATCATCCACCTAATTTTCAAAGCTTGCCTCTCTGTGTTTAATTAGGAAACACATCTTATTAGCTATATCTAAAAATTATCTTCTGAATTTGGTTCTACTTATTGACACACACTGATGATTCCTTCCTCTCAATCTTATCCTCTCTTGCCAAGAGTACTGCAACAGCCCTCTAATTGTGGGTCTGCCACTTAGTTAAGGTCTTTATGTCACTTCTAGAATTACTTTTCTAAAAATTTTATTATGACAATTGAAACTATTTGCTAGTTCCCTTTTGCCTCTTACAAAAGAGCCAATTATTTAGCCTGGCCTCCAAACCCTTATTTATCTGGCCTGTTTCACATGCTCAGTTTCATCTCCAGTTACCACAAGCATTCAACTTCTAGTTACACTAAAAATTTCAATATTTCACGTATAATTATGACTATTCAGGCATCCATTGTTTACTTTGCGTATGCTAATTTTTTTAGCAAATTACTCAGTACTCCTCCATCTGTATGTCCCTTCCCGGGATGAATGGATTTTGTTGGGAGAAAGTTAAATATTAACAAGAATGCAAATTTTATTATTATTATTATTATTATTATTATTATTATTACTATTATTTTACTGCTATGATGAAAAAATATTTTCCAGGAATAGTTGAGAAATAAAAGTCAGCAGGAATTCTGACTGGATTCTTGTCACTTTGGAGACCTCAAATATATATCTTTACTGTGGATAAAAACGAGTGTTTCTAGATCAGTATTGGGGAAATTTTAAAGCAGAATACAAATTGAAAAGGTCATTTTCAGATCAAACATCACTATTTTGATAACTTCAGTTATCTCTTATTGGTGTCTTTCTTCCTCACACTCAGGTTCTCCATTATCATTCCTTTTCCAGTCTTCTCTTCATGCCCCCACCCCCAACCCAAGTTAATCTCACAATGTTAATTAGCTAGTTAGAAAATCTTTGATGTAGTACAAATGTGAAAAGCCAAAGTTTTGGAAAAATCAATTTATTTGATTATTTAATTTGAAGATATATTATTGAAAGTAGGTGGTTTTTGGTATTTTTAGCATATTAGAGCGCTTTAGTAAAGTTTGAATCAATCTTTTGGTATTTTTTATTTACATAACTGGTTTTACCTGTAGAAAGAGAAAAATGAATATAGAGACAATACTATACCAGCCTCAAACTAATTTTGTTGTTCATAAAAAAAAAAGAAACCATATAGTTTTAGTTCAGAGCTACAGAGAACTGGAAGTGTCACCCCAGTTTTACAATCAAGCTGTACGAACTGCAAATAAATGAAATAATAACTTTTCTTGAACCCATCAGTGAAAAAAGGTCACAGGATAATCAAGTAACCTAAAATATAGGGATGGGGGAATATGTGCCTGTGGGGAGAAGTACAATCTAAACATTTGCTTACCCAAGACAGACACCACAGGATACCATATAAGCCAATAAAAACAAAAGCTAATAAATCGTAGTGATTTCCAAATGTGAATGTGGGAGAGCACAACAGTGTGAAGTCCACAGGGTGGCAGATATAGGCGGGTCTCCATCCTTCTGTGACCCTTTCCTCCAGGATTCCCTGAAGCCACTCACAGGAGAAATGGATATAATCCTGAGAAAACTTTTCTGTGGTACTGACGAGGGAAGAAAAACAGCAGCCACTGATCCGTCTTCATGGAGAGGTGTTATTTTCACCTCTGCTATCTCTGTCATGGAGAAAAAGCCTTACTTTGCAGAGGGAAGAAGAACAAAAACTCTGAATATATTGGCACTGTTGGGAATCTCTTGAACTGAGGAAGGAGCCAAGAGGAGGGATGAGTTAGTACTACCACAGGATAAGGGCAGGTTTGCATGCTAGGTTTGTCACTGTAGATACAGGAAGGGAAGGAGCTCCTGTGAAAACAAAGCCTTGAAACAGAGAAACAGAACGTGCCTGAGACTAGCATGAATTAGAATATCAGGGAATGCCATCTTCCCACTCTGCTCACCTCCAGGCTGTCAACATAAAAATCAAAGTAGCAGTGGACTACAGTTGGAAGAACTGCAAGAGACTGATTCTCTCAAAGAGCAGATATTGAGGAAACCCTTTGGGCAGAATAGCCCACACCATAAACCCAATTGATAGAGGCATATAAAGCCTGTGGTACACTGAAGGAAACTGTAGTAACAGCATATTTTAACCCGCAACTCCTAACTTCATTAACACACAACCCCACATTTGTGTCCATTTGAAAAAAAAGGCATATGTATATATAGGTATAAATATATTTTATAAATATAAATATTATATAGATAGGTAGATAGATATACCTTAATGCCTACTCTTATGTCCAGTTCTCAAACAAAAAATTATAAGGCATTACAAAAGGCAAGAAAAAGTCTGAAGAGACAAAGATATCATCCAAACTAGATTGAGGTTTGCCACAGATTTTAGTGCCAGCACACAAGAATTTAAGAAAACTATTTTAGTATGCCTCTAAGAAAAATATAGAAAACATGCATGATTGGATAGGTAATTTCAGCCTTGAAATGGAAACAATAAGAATCAATTGAAAATGCTGGGGTTTGGGAGGGAAACAAAACAATGGGAGAGGATGAATGCCTTTGATGGGCTTATTAGTAGGCTCAACGCTGTCGGAAGAAGAAGTGGTGAATTCTGAAATAGGTCAGTAGGAAATATCCAACCTGACACCAAAAGAAAATCATACAGTGAAACATCTAACGTTGTGGAATAATATGGCAGAAGTGGTGAATTCCAAGATAGGTCAATAGGAATTATCCAAACTGAAACCAAAAGAAAATCATACAGCAAAGTATCTATCTAACATTGGGGAATAATATCAAATGATCTAAATAGACACATAATTGTAATCTCAGAAGGAGAAAAAAAAATAGGAAAGATGGAATGTATAAAGAAGTAATGGCCAAGAGGTACCTGGGTAGCTCAGTGGGTTAAAAGTCTGACTCTTGATTCAACTCAGGTCACGATCTCAGGGTCATTAGATTGAGCCCTGCATTAGACTCCATGCTCAGTGGGGAATCTGCATGGGATTCTCTCTCTCTCTCTCTCTCTCTGATCCTCCCCTTGCTCATGCTTGCTTTCTCTCTCTTAATTAATTAATTAATTAGAAAAAGGAAGTAATGCCTAAGAACTTTTCCAAACTAGTAAGACACCAAACCACAGACCTAAGTAGCTTACAGAACACCCAGCAAGATAAGTAATAAAACAAGGCAAAGCAAAGCAAATCAACACAAAAGAGCCTCAGTTGTGCACATATATTCAAACTGCTGAAAATGAAAACAATGGGAAAATTTTGAAGAGAGTGAAAAGAAAGACACATTATCTACAAAAGAACCAAAGATAAGATTTATAACAAGTCTTATCAGAAGCCATGCATTCAAGACAACAATGGATGGATATTTTCCAAGTGCTGGTTTCAAAAAGGAAGACAAAAACTCAACCCAAAATTACATACCCAGTGGAAATATACATCAAAAAAAGGAAAAGAAATGACTTTCTCAGACAAATAAAAAATCAGAATTTATTGCTGGTAGAACTAATCTACAAGTAATTTTAAAGAAGGATCCTTGAAATTAAAATAAAATAAAATAAGGATCTTTGGGCAGAAGAATGTGATATAAACAACTTGGATCTACACAAAAATAGAGTTGAAAATAGAATCAGTGGAAATAAATATTCTTTTTTTTTTTTTAAAGATTTTATTTATTTATTTGACACAGAGAGAGAGGTTACAAGTAGGCAGAGAGGCAGGCAGAGAGAGAGGAGGAAGCAGGCTCCCCGCTGAGCAGGGAGCCCAATGTGGGCCTCGATCCCAGGACGCTGAGATCATGACCTGAGCCGAAAGCAGAGGCTTTAAACCACTGAGCCACCCAGGCGCCCGGAAATAAATATTCTTTTAAATTTTTATTTGCTCTACAAGATAACTGAGTATTTTAAGCAAGAATATATCATGCTATTGTGTGATTAAGTGTGTGTGTATGTAAAATTTATAACAAGTGAAAGGATGCAGGGGGAATTATAGGTTTATTAAATTAAAGGTTATAGGTATATTTAAGCTGAAACAATATTATTTGCTATAGACTCATGTATGTATATTTCTATGTCTCCAAAAGTAAAACAAGTTTGGAAGACTTAGGTTAAATTATTTCAAGCCTTATTCTAAAACTACACTAATCAAGGTAGTGTTGAATTGGCCAGGGAAAGACAGATATATTTTTGGAATAGAATAGAGAAACCAATAGTGGATCCCTACAAATATAATCAACTACTTTTTTTTTCAGAGCTACACTCAAAATTCAGTGGACAAATGACATTCTTTTTAATAAAATGGTGCTATAATTATTGTACTTTAACATTAAACAAAATGAACCTTTGTATATGCTTATCACTTCAAATAAAAATTGACTTAAAGTGTATTATAGATCTAAATATAAAATGCAACATCCCAAAATTTCTAGAGGAAAAAAAAAAAGAAATCGCATAACCTTGGGTTTTACAATGAGTTTTTATATATGACATCGAAAGTATGATAGATAAAAAGGAATAAATTTAATTAGTGAACTGGGCTTAACACAATTAAAATTTCTTGTTCTTATTCTATTAAGGTAAAGAAAAGGCAGACTAAAGTCTGGGGAAGACATATATATATACACATATATATATATAAATATATACACACATATATGTACACACACATATACATATGTATATATATAATATAACTGGTATGAACTTATATAACTGGTATGAACTTTTATCCAGTATATAAAAAGAACTCTAATATTCAACAACAAAACAACCCATTTTAATTAGGAAATGAACAAAAGATCTCAACAGACACTTTCTTTAAGAAGATATATACACATGTCAAATGAACATATCAAAAGATGCTCAAAATCATTAATCATTGAAGACATGAATATTAAAATCATACTGAGAAACCCCTGAACAAGTACTAAAATGGCTAAGAAAAATAAAATGACATAATGAAGTGCTGTCAAGGATGCAGAACAAAGGGACCATTTCCATTACTTGTGAAAATGTTACAGCAACTCTGGAAAACTAACTTGGTAGTTTCTTGTATGGTTAAACATATTTTTACAGTGACACTATTGTTACCTGAGTGCATTGAAAACATATGCCCATAGTATAACCTGTATTTAGATATTTGAATCAGCTTTATTCATAAATTCTGAAATACAGAAACAAGCCATATGTCTTTTAATAGGTGAATGGGAAAAAAAATATATATATATACAGAAAATCCATGCAATGGCATGAGCTATAAATTTACCACAACAAGAAGGATACATCTCAAATGTATTTTAGTAAAGGGAAAGAAATCAGACCCAAAAGATTACATATTTTGTGACTGCATTTATATAATATTCTGGAAAAGGCAAATTTTTTTGGAACAGAATAAAGATCTGTACTTGCTCAGAGGTTTGGAGAGGGAGGAGAGATAGGTTATAAAGAGGTTTGCACAAAGGAAGTTTTATACTGATGCAAGTGTTCTCTGTGGTACTGTGGTAGTGAATATATTACTGTATGCTTTGTGAAACCTATGGAACTGTATAGCACAAAGAGTGAATTTTAGTATATGATGAATTTTTTTTAATGACAATGTGGTAAAAAATGAGGATAGAAAGTAGACAGTGAAAAATAAATCTACCTGAATTAAAATGTATGAAATATTCTTATTAAAGGTGGTGAGGAAAAAAGCAATGAGAAAGCGTCTAGAGGGTATAGGCAAAAGACAAAAAGAACACTAGTAGAAAAATTGGAGAAATATGGACATTTGGCATAATTAATTATAATTAATAAAATTAGGTAATTATATTTTTCCAATATTGATTTCTGAAATTTAGTAAAAATAACATTGTTAAGCAAGTTGCTAACTTTAGGGGAAGGGGAGAACTCTGTACAATCTTGGGAACTCTAATCTAAAATTATTTTGAAATAACATATATAAAAATACATAGTAGCAGTTCTAGGTCTTTGTTTTTGTCTTGTTTTGTTTGCATATAAACTTAGAGTCATTGGTCTGTCTCAGAATTCTGCTGGGGTTTTCACAGGGACTGCACTGAACCTGTAGGTCATTTTGGGATGAACTGCTCTTAAGAATAGTGTGTTCTAGCCTATGGACATGGTATGTCTCCCTCTTCATTTAAGCTTTCTTTAATTTGTTTCAGCAGTGTTTTGTAAGTTTCATTTTATAGAAATGTACTACTACTACTACTTTTGTACTAATTATGTACTACTTTTGTTACATTTATTCCAAAATACTTTCCAATGTTCTTTATGAATTTGTTTTAGCCTTCCATATCTTTAGTAATTTTCTGTCTGCTTGTTTCATTAATCTTTTTCTCAGCTCAAATCTGTTCAAGAGCCCATCTAGTGTATATATTCAGTCCAATTATTGTACTTCTCATTGTAACTTTTTCTTTTGTTTCTTTTCTATAATATCCATTTTTTCTCTTGAGAGTCTTACTTGTGGCTCATTGTTAGCCACTTCCCTTTAGTTCTTTAAATATGTGTGCCTATTTTACCTTGAACATATTTATTACAGCAGCTTTCAAATTATTGTCTGGTAAATATCTTGGCTCACTCAGTGTTAGTTTTTATTGGCTACCATTTTTGCTATTTTTCTACTATGTTATCACACTTTACTTTTATGCTTAATAGTTTTTGGTTAAAATTGAATGTTTTAGTTAATATATTAAAGTAATTCTGGATTCTGTTTCATTTTTCTGTGGGTCTTTCTTTGTTGTTTTTAGTAACTTGCCCAATACTTAAACTTAGTCATGCTATTTAAACACACACACACACACACATAAAAAAAATATATATATTTGTTTTTATTACCTGGCTTTCTTTGGTATTTTTTCTGTGTTGGTGGTCAGGCAATGATTTGTTTGGAGTCTGTGTTTAGACAGCTCAAGTCCGTAAGTCTCTGCCTTCTACTGAGCATAGAAAAATTCATTTAGATACCCAGAAATTCTCAGTATCCCTTAGATTTTAAATTTGTCCTGGTTCTTTCAGGTCACTTCCATGCATGTACAGTTTATTGGTCAGCCAGGTATATATGAGTTTAGAATATCTTTCTTTGGATCTTCCAGGTTTTCACCATTAAATTCCTCCCTTGTCTACTGCCCTTTTAGAACTATGACCACCATCTTGGACTTGCATATTTGTAGGTTTTCCTCAGTCTTTCAAAGTGAGTAGGCTGGATTTAGCTGTCAAAGACATGGGTTTATCCCTTGCTTTCACCCCAAATCAGCTCTGCCCCCTATAGTTGCTAGTTTGTCCCATATCCAAAGGCAATAGTGCTGTGGTTTCCAGTGACTAAACAGGGAGGAGTGTAAAAAGGCCATAGGTTTGGCCTGTATTTTCCTAACATTTCAGCAGTTTTTAAAGAACACATGCTTCTCAGTTTTTTTTTTTTATCTGACTTTGGTTGATTTCCAGTGCCTGTAAATGATTGTTATTGACAATGTTGTCTGGTTTTATACTTGTTCTCTACAAACTGTGCCTCCTTTCTCCACCATTATTAATTAATTAATTCCAGTGGGTTTGGGATAAACTAGCAACTACAGGTGGAAAAAATCTAGTTTCTAACACCTTTTCACCCACCAAAGTAGGGACTGGTATCTTTTCTCAAATATAACTGTGAAGAGTGCAAAAACTCTCTTACAGGCAGGGGTAAAGATGGAATGAGTATTTCCATTGAAACTGCGATAAAGTGAGATTGCTTACTCATTTTGGAAGCCTGCCCAAGGAAGCACACTATGTGGCCTGATATCAATCTAGGAGGCCTGGAAAAATGTTCTGATCTCCAGAGACTCAGGACTAAGATTATTATAACGAGAGAAGGGTGGTTCACGAACTTTATTGCCCATAGTCCATATATCCAGGGAGATCCCTGCTTTCAGAGGTTCAATCAGTAATAGCTTGGAAAGTAACCTATGAAGCCAACCATCTACTTACAGTGAAGTTCTGTACAGATGAAGAGAATTCTCTGGATATTTTACGTGTGTATTATTCCTTGTTAGGAATGTTTAGTTCCTGGAAAGGAAATAAGTAGAAAAAAGGAACACCCCAGGAAAATTATCACAACAGCAAGTTAATTGTCATGTCCTGAGGTGTAGACTCCAGATCCTTGGCATAACTGAAGGTACATGAATATTGCTGCATAATGTTGGGATAGTTCTGAAGCAACAAATTGAAAAGGATGGCTTTCTAGAGCTCCAAGCATTTTGTTTTGCTTTTTCTTTTTTGAATGGATAGTGTAGATTCCTTTACATGAGTAAAATGTAAGTGTGATCTCCTGCCATTATAAATCACTCAGGAGATTCCAGGGATATAAGGGAAAGAAAAGTATTATATAATACCTTGAATTAATCAATTAATTATATATTGCATTTTGGAAAAATATGATGCAAATTCTAGAAACCAAAAACATGTATCTGTAATAAAAATGCTAATGATATTGTGAGAAACACTATAAGGAAATATAAATTCAAAATTCACTGTCATTATCAATGTATTTTTAAGACTGAGGTCCTTTAACAGTACAAATTTGAGTGTGGTTTGCATAATTCTTTTCTTCTACATTGCTTCTTTACATACCTGTGTAGGTAGGCTGCTTCTGCCTCCACCTCATCATGGAAACAAAAATTATATGTTAGTGTTTCAGTTTTGAATTTATATTCTCTATTATCTTTCCATCATTTCAAGTTTCCATGGCATACAAATCTTTATTTACATTTACTATTAATATATTTTTGTTGTGATAAATTTCCACGTTTTATTTCTTAACGCATTTCATGTGATAATATAATGGATTCCAAGACCCAAAAAAAGTACCCTGCACATCTCCAGTTTAATCAATTATTCTCTTTAAATGTTTGTTATTTAAAGAGTGTATTAATATTTCTGAAATGCTGTTCACAGATATTTTATAGGTATATGATAATGTATTTGTGTTTTTATCAATCTGTGAAAAACAGAGAGAGCAGTGGAAAGCAAAGGGATAAACACCAGAACAAATAGACCAGGGGCAAAAAAATGAAAAAAATCACTGTAATAACTATAGACCAATAAGTTGACTTTTATTTTTATTTAAAAAAAAATCCTTGGGGCGCCTGGGTGGGTCAGTGGGTTAAGTGTCTGCTTTCAGCTCAGGTCGTGATCTCAGGGTCCTGGGATCGAGCTCCACATGGGGCTCTCTGCTCAGCGGGGAGCCTGCTTCCCCCTCTCCCTCTGCCTGCTGCTCTGCCTACTTGTGATCTCTCTCTCTCTGTCAAATAAATAAAATCTTTAAAAAAAAAAATTCTCCCTTCCTTTCTTCTGTCTCTCTCCACACACACACGTGTGCACACACACACACATACACAGCTCTGAATATAAATCTTTCCATAATAATTTAAACCAATATAGACTTAAATTAGTGAAATGTTGGTGTAATTTGTGGCTGCTAGTTTTATGTTCTCATGACTTCTAAGCTGCTGCTTTGGGACATAAAAAACAGATCAAATAGTGTGGGAAAGACAGATTTTTGAAACATCAGGACAGGGTATTAGCTATGAAGCACTTGAAGTCTGATAAAAATATGCCCTGAGGCCCCAACCCAGTTAAATACATTTAAGGAAATGGAGTATTTCAGATTAGTTTCAGGGAGATGTCCACAGTTCCCTTCAAGTAGTTAATCAAATTCAGATGAATTGCATCACCATAGACAAATGCCCTGTCTCCGTCTCCTGGCCTGTTAGACTAAAGGGACTGTGCTGATGTATTAGAACCTTCTTGAATAAACTCTTTTATTTAGCTTCACTTTATAATTCCTGACCTTGTCAACAGGCAAAGTAATTTTGTTAAGATGAAGAATGAATCATGCTTTATAACAGATGTCTTCAACCCTAGGTGTGCTTATTCTTGAGGGATACAAAGACTTCAGAGAATACATGGCGCAGATTGTTTTAAGAGGATGGGATACAAGATTTTCATGTTTCTAATGCACTTCTGTCTAAAATTGATTTTATTGAGAGTTCTGCAGTTCTGAAACCCAGATCTATTGAAAATTTGAAGGTTCTTTCCCATCCCCACACTTAGCACAGTTGCCTTCCTTCCAGGTTACTAAGGAAAGGCAAATCGTTCAACCTTCCAGAATCCTACTAGTCCCATCCATATACTTGGGTACCAATTAAAAGGATAATTAAAAAAATGTATAGCTCCTGAAGGAGGGTAGATTGGCAGTAAAGCCACATGAACTTACAAAACAAACCAAAGCAAAACAGAACATCAGTATCAAGCTCATTGCAGAGCTCCCTGTGCCATTTCTAGCTGTCTACCTGCCCATTATCTGTCTGTCTATCCATCTATCTTAGAATTTGAATTCAGAAGTGAGATCTCATGGAATTTGTATTAGCACACTTATTTTGAAATGAAAACCACTGTAAAATGTAAAATGTAATGAAGTCAGACTTCTTTCTGTCAGAAAATAAACTCATTTGCCTGGTCATTTGACCAGGAGAACTGCCAGACCAAATGGATTTGAATTGTTTTGCATAAATTGAATGAATTAAATTTATAGCCAAATAGTCATAATAATAATAATAATATAAAAATGACAACAGCAATGATATTTACAGCCCATATGAAAACCACCAGAAATTACTGCCTTTCCAGTTAAACTTAATGAAAAAAGTGAGAGATCACCTGAAATAGGCAGGAGATATACATCACTATTTGAAATTCTATTAAGGGGCCCAGGAGCAGAAATTTATGTGGAACACTACTTTTTCCATTTGGTTCTTGGATGGACTTGCTTTCTGATACTTTTATCTAATTAATTAATTATGAGTATATATATCACTTAAGAACAGAATCAAAATAACAGGAATTACAGCTGGAGCATGTACGATAGGAGGTATGTGAATTTGCAGATGGCTGTTAAAAACTCTTAAACTGGAAATACATGAAAAATACATGAAACTCTATTTTGAACTTGTTGAATATTAGGTCACAAAATACCTCACAGATCCAGCCCGCCCTGTTCTTTAGTGGTCCAAAGAGAAGTCATTTGCCCAAGGCAAATAGATATATGGTTGGTGGGAGAGTTGGGACTCTTACTTAGGATTCCAGACTCCAATCCTCCTCTTCTATTGCACCAATCTTTTTCTACTATAAGCACTGAAAGTTTCTTATCCACTTAAAAATTTGTATGTAAAAATTCAGTGAATGGACATGCAAAAATAGTGGAGAACTGTAGCTAATAAATGTGCCCGGAAGTTATTTTGTCAGTAAATGCGAGTACTTCTTAGTTCTGTGGAAACAATTTATTAATAATTGGTAGATGCAGTCATCATTATGGAAGCATGCATCATCACATGCTTGACTGACTAGCTTTTTTGCAATAGGCGTCCAGTATATTAAGTTGTTGTATTTCAAAGGGATAAAATGTAACAACTTGTGTTTTAGTAGAATCTTAATGAGTTTATAGTTAGGGAAAAATCTTTTTTTTTTAAAGATTTTATTTATTTATTTGACAAAGAGAGAGAGATTACAGGTAGGCAGAGAGGCCCTGAGATCATGACCTGAGCCGAAGGCAGAGGCTTTAACCCACTATCCAGGCACCCTGAGAAAGATCTTCTTGAAAATAGAATTTACTTACAGATTTATTTCTAAATATGTGTCTTTCATTTCATTTGTTTACATTTCTTGGGTTCTTAGAATTTTGTGTGTATGTTGCAGGGGGATAATATCAATAATATTCTTTGGCATTTTTGTTTCAAGATTTGTTGATTACAAAAAAATATTTATTGATTACATTTACCAACTGGTGTGTTAATGTAGCTCATGTCAGCTCATTGTTTTGTTGATTATTTAACCTTCAGCCTAATGCTGAAGCTTTTCCCTCAGCCTCAGTAGACTGATTTTTAATGAGAGAAGTTTAAGTGTCTTCTTTAATTTGGATGTATTATAAACCAGTCCACATTTCCTTGTCATTGTCTGTCACAATTAAAATTATATTTGACTTCCTTAAACAACCTGTAAAAATGCTTACATTGAATTTAAATACACTGTTAAATTTAAGATGTATCTATACAAATATCAATATAACCTACTGTTTGAGAGTGTAGGTTTTGAAGTTAGACTTGGGGCTTGATTGCTGATTCAACTATTGATTAGCTGTCTGATGTTAGGCAAGTCAAGTACTTCTCTAAACCAGAGTTTCTTCATTTATAAAAATGGGAAAAATAATTGTAACTAGGCCATATATTTGTTTTAAGGATTAGATGAGATAATGTATGTAAAGTTTTAGTATAGTTCCTGGCTATGAGTAAATATTTTATTAATGTTCATCATTACTATTATTGATTTATTCTTCAAACCAGCAAAGACCAAATATGTTCTATTTCTTAAGAATCGGTGCGAGACCTCCATTTTCTTTTCTGTCCTCGCTAATTCTTTAGCCCACATTGATTTCCTTCTTTCCCGAGTTGAAATTACATTCTTTACTCCATTAATATAATGTGTGCTACCTTTTTTTTTTTAAAAGATTTTATTTATTTGACAGAGAGAGATCACAAGTAGGCAGAGAGGTAGGCAGAGAGAGAGGGAAGCAGTCTCCCCCCTGAGGAGAGAGCCTGATATGGGGCTCAATCCCAGGACCCTGAGATCATGACCTGAGCCGAAGGCAGAGGCTTAGCCCACTGAGCCACCCAGGCGCCCCTCTTTTTTTTCACTATTGACTAAGTTGTTTTTGATAGAATTTAAGTTCTTTGAGGCCAAGGTCAGAGTGCTAAATACCTGGTGACCAGTTAACACAAACGTTATCGAATTACTGATTAAACACTATCTAGGCTGAGAAAGCAGATTTCTTAAATGGGAAAAAACATATAATTTCTCTAAACATAATTTATCACACCTATAAAAAGAGAAAGTATTTTAAGGACAAACATAATGAAAGAAGGGATTCCAGGAAAACGATTTTGGAATTTGCAAATCATACCTGAATGGTTACTGAGCAGTCAGAGAAAATGAAAACTGATGCCAGCAGTAAGACATCATGGAACCTCCAGACGAACTAGTGATGGGAAGTATGAAATAAATACGAAGAAAGTATGTTAGTCTGCGAATGTAAAAAAAGAAAATTGTTTGCCAATTTGTAAAACTTAGTTCTCAAGACACCAAGGGGATGGTTAGAGATTTAGTCACTGTAAAGTTTGAATAAAATGTACTTTGGGATCCCAGGCATAGTCATAGTAGATTTTCGTAATGAAAACAGTGTGGCAATCATCATTTGGCTTTGAAAATGCTACAGAAATTAACTTCGTTCAAAGGAATAGTCATAATAACCGAGCTACCTCACACTATAGAAAAGACCACAAGAGGTAACAAGGTAACCATAACCAATGATACTTAAATTCAATAAATACCTATACAATCATGTTATCCAAAAATATTAAGATATATTTCAGAACATACAACTGAAAATTTAAGCAGTGCCTTCAAGGAATAGAAATGCATAAAGGGAAGAAATAGGACAGGAACTGCTATTTTTCAATTTTTAAATGTGCCAGGACAACAGACTTTTTAATTTTATAACAATACATCTTAAAAGTATGTAAAAACAGGAAATGATGAAAACTCTAGTAGACATAAGTGAAAATTGTAGTAACACAGTGAAGGAAATGACGAACTCTTTCAGGAGGACCTGAAAACATTCTCGGAAAACAAAAAAGCAGCTTGCATATGACTGGGGTTTAGGTAGGATATCTAACAGCCTACAACTCTGTATTTGGACCATGGTTATTATCACGTAACCCTCTGGAAATCTGTACATCCTAGAGTATGATAATTAAAGTAATCTACAGATGTACATTGAAACAATTGGATAAATGACACAGAGATTTGCTCCAAATAAAAATCACAGTTGTGTCTTCTGACACTTATTGTTTCTTAGAAATTTCTGCCTATGGAAGTTTTTTTTTTTTTTTCCATCAACTGTATTTCCTTCCTTATGCCTAAGGAATGGTACTTTCCCTCAACCAATATCCTACACTAGAGAGTAGCAATAGGCTTTAACTGCAGCACATATGTTTGAAGACAAAACATTGAATTCTAAGTGTTTTATGTAGACCTGCAGCATGCTGTTTGCTAGAAATTGAGAGTCTGGTAAGTGAGTCTTTCAACATTTCAGAGCAACTTCCTTTTGCCTAAAACAAAATGGCTTTTCACTTCTCACTACGACACACTGTTCATTGCAAAGTAAAATTTCTGTCTACCTATTTCAGAGTGCCTCCAGCAGAGGAACTAACAAAGCTATTGAACTTTCACAGTAATACGGAATTCTGACAGTGATTTTGGCAGCCTCTTCCATGAGGTTATTTTCTGGAGTATATGCTTGTCTGGAAAAGAAAGTAGGAATCCAAACAGCAATATGTAGGAAAGAATGAAAGGACATGTAAGAACACTATAAAATGATAGGCAAAACTATGAAGCTTTTAAGAGTTGGTAGAAATGAGAGAAAATTTGTTAATAACCAGAGATCACTTCTTATGAGCTATAAATTCTAATTCTCAATGAGTTTTTCATGTTATCACTGGACCTGGTAAAGGAATTGGAGAACGTCTGTATAAAATGAAAAGCTAAATAATAAATATGGAATTGAGTAATCAGAATTCTTTAATTCCTTATTAAAGCTTTGGAACTGGAAGAATATGAACTATCTTTGTTACACTCAGTTTCTTTACATTTAATCTGCAGTCACAAACATAGTTATGTGTGTGACAAGTGCCTTCTAATAAAGCAGATTATCTTTCTGTTTATCTGTCTACCCATCCATCTTAATATAATCATTTTTGCTTAAATTGGGAGGAAAGTATAGATAGACAGAATCCCCTACAAGAGGTTATTTTGTAGTTCAGAGTGGAGAAACTAAAAATTCAGGGCAAGCACAGAAGCAGGAACAGTATCTTTAAGCCAAAGGATCTCTTGTTAAATCAGATCATTCTGGAAAAATGGAATCCAGTTTTCTTTTAGCTCAGATTAAGTGAAATAAAGAAAGCAGCATCATCCTCCTGGCTCAGAGCTATCTTTGATGGCCTAATCTTTACTCTTTCCATGTCCTCAGAAAGATGCAGTAAGCAAGAAAAATAAAATTGACAAAGGACCAAGCCAGTCACTGCCAGATACATCTCCAGCCAAAAAGAACTGGAGCCTCTTAAAGCTTCTTGTTTGACTCATTGATAAATTCTCTGTGATCACTCTGAAAACTTGGAAACAAATGAAAAAATGTGGCAGACTAAGTGAACCTGGGAATAACAGTGAAGCAACCTGTGTGCTATAGATCCTTAGTCTTGTGGATCTGCTTCTTTAAGAGTAATTCCTAAATTCTCACCTAGAGTTGGTAATTTGGCTTTAAATGAAATTTTATTTGGAACTATCCTAGTGTTAATGCTGTGTTTCTACACAGAAAATTGGAAAAAGGCTAGAATAAATGCTTATTGAATGTAATTGAACAGTGCCCCTCACCCCCACACTCCCCTTTTTTGGGCACTAGAGAGGTCTGTAATAGTAGAAACAATAGTGTTAGACTATTAATGTTTAAATTTAAGAAATGAGTTCAATCCATTTTTTTTTAATTTGAGAAGTAATGCTAGAAACATTATAGTGATATTTAATTTTTTATGTAGAATCCCATTTTAAAAACATTAAAATATTAGATTAAAAAAAGGCAAACATTGAACACATAATGTTGAGTACAAATCCTTTCGAGGGAAACCATTAGGTGCTATAAACAATGAGGAAGTGGGAGTAGTCCATGTGGGAAAGGATATATGTCTTAAAGGCTAGTGTTTTAACAGGAGTGAGGGCTTTAGGCCTTGTGTTCAAGGAAGACCTGATACTGTTGCCTGAAACTTAGAACTGTTGCCTGAAACTTAGAACTGTGAAAAAACACCCACAGAACTTGGTAAGTTAGCACAAAATCATCCAATTGCCGTGATATATGAATGCAACATACTCAGCCTTTGTAAATCACAATCCATGGCCAGTGCTGTGAATGGGTGCTGGGCCAAATAGCTCTAATTCCAAAATAGTATGGCAGAATGAGCAGGAAATCAATAAAAAAATGATCCAGATCCAGTGAATTTTAGGGGACCCTGACCAAGGAAACCTCAAAACTGTCCTGTGTGGAAACCTCTACAACTCAGGACATTTGGAGAATATGTGGAAAAGATTAAAAAACAGAAGATCCGGGACACCTGGGTGGTTCAGTGGGTTAAAATCTCTGCCTTCCACTCAGGTCATGATCTCAGGGTCCTGGGATAGATCCCTGCATCAATCAGGCTGTCTGCTAAGCAGGGAGCCTGCTTCCTCCTCTCTCTCTGCCTGCCTCTCTGTCTACTTGTGATCTGATCTCTCTCTCTCTGTGTCAAATAAATAAATAGAATCTTTAAAAAACAAAACAAAACAGAAGATCCAATTCTAGAATTTGTATAAACACTTTGTATGAATTAACTCATTCAATGCAACAAAGATATTTTAAAATACATGAGAAATAAGAGTTTAAATTTCACTAAATAATGTGGAAAGGACTGCTGAAAGTTTTTATTAGCAAGAGGAAAAATAAAGCCAGCACATAGGACTGATATGAAGGCAGTAATAATAAGCAAGGAAGATTTTCAAACATGGAAGGGCTCCTGGGTAGCTCAGTTGGTTAAACATCTGACTTTTGGTTTCTGCTTGGGTCATGATTTCAGGGTCATAGGATTGAGCCCTGCAGTGGGCTCCATGCTAGGCATGGAGACTGCTTTAGGATTCTCTCTCTCTCTCTCCCTCTCCCTTTGCCCATCCCCCTGCTTGCTCCCACTCTCTCCCTCTCTCTCTTGCTTTTGCAAAAAATAAAATAAAAATACGGAAGCATTTTAAAATAAGTATTAGCAGTAGAGAGTAAACAAAATTTAAAAACTATACAAATATATAATATACTAATATGTTGAAAATAAAATTATAAAAACATGGAATTATAAAAATTTGGGATATGTGAATAACTCCAAGGTTTTTTTGTGTGTGTGTTAGGAAAAAGGACAGAGATAATGATTACATTTCGACTTTGCTGGCAAAGTATAGTTACTTGTTTTAGTCAGAATAACTTCTGTTAAATGCTGCTATACACAAACCCAGTAATATCAATGGCTTAAGAATGAGAATTTATTTCTAATGTACACAAAGTCTCCTACCTCTTATCTATGTAAGCATCTAGAAAATGTGCTGTATAAGGTTACTGCAGCATGGAAAGTATGCTGGCCTTTAACTGCCTCATCTTAGAGCACATTAATCACATCTCACTGTTAATCAGCTATTGCTCTCAAATGGCTCCCATATACTACCAGGCAGACTGGAAATGCAGAGGAACACAAGGATATTTCGTGAGTCATGAAGTGCATGTAAATCAATATTAACTAAAAAATAAGAATAAAATGCCCAGTATCCAAAGTAATGGAGGATTAATTAATAAATTAATAAATCCAATGTGATTAAGACAAATGTAATGAAGTCAAGGAAAATTATATAGAAGGTACAAAATAAAGTTGTACAACTAAATTTTAATCATGTCATAGAAGCCAATAAATTTAAATTCATTAAATTCTTTTATCAATAGGTAGTATCTTATTCAAAATATCAATCTGTTTTTTTTTTAGAGATTTTATTTATTTATTTGACACAGAGAGAGATTACAAGTAGGCAGAGAGGCAGGCAGAGAGACAGGGAGAGGAGGAAGCAGGCTCCCTGCTGAGCAGAGAGCCCGTCCTCGATCCCAGGTTGCTGAGATCATGACCTGAGCCGAAAGCAGAGGCTTTAACCCACTGAGCCACCCAGGCGCCCAATCTGTTTTCTTCTTGCAAGGAAAATACCTAAAATATAATGATAGGAAGATTGAAATCAAAGTATAAAAACTAATCAAATAAAATTAATGTAGCATTAATATCAGAACATTAGAATGTAAAATTAATATAGAAGTTTGATATATTTAACATTAGTAAGACAGTGTATAATAAATATAATCATGACCTTATACATTGCAAAATAGCATCGAGATTTGTGTGATAGGACTTGAGAGACTGTAAGTCAAAATGACAAATCCAAAGTCACAAGTGAGATTATAAATTATATTTCTCATAGTGATATAGATGAGAAAGAATATACTGAGTAAGGATAAAGAAATAATGTAATAATAATGACATTGTGTAATGAAAATTAGAATGTATTTTCATTGAATGATAATAGCAATACAACATAACATAATTGTATCATGGAAATATAATGTAGTACTTAGAAAGTAATTTAGAACTGTAAATAACTCTCAGTAGCAAAAGGGCTAAAAATCAATGACAATATTCCAAATTCCGAACTAGAAAAGAGATTAGAAATTAATCTCCAAAAAGGTAGAAGGAAATGATTAGCATAAAAATTAAAATTAAAAGAGAGGAAAAAGTATTTCTATAAAATTCATCAGAGTTAAACATTGTTTATTTACAAAATTAATACAGTATGTAAACCCATTGCAAGACAAGTCAAGGAGAAAAAAAGATAAAACTCAAATTGTAATCAGCAATGAAAAAAGAATACATCACTACAGATTCCCACATGTTTAAAAGATAAGACAAACATTTTAAAATTTGTTTTTCCCAGGTTTACCAAGTATACTTGACAAATAAAATTATACATATTTAAAATGTACAAACCTGATAGCTTAGATATACATATACATGGTAAAATAATCAAGTTAGTTAACACACCCATTACCTCAAATAGTTACCTTTAAGTGCTGAGAACACTTAAGACGTACTCTTAGCAAATTTCAAGTATATAATACAATATTAAATGTAGTCATCATGTTGTATATTATATATTAGATCCCCAGAACTTTTTCATCTTATAAATAAGTTTGTACCCTTTGACCAATATCTGCCCATTTCCCTCACCTCCAGTCATTCTGTACTCCTATGACTTCAACTTTTTTTTTTTTTAAATTCCACATGTAGATGAGATCATTCAGTATTTATCTTTCTGTCTGGTTTATTTCAATTAGTATGATGCCCAAAACTAGTTTTGTCCAAAACAGGACAATTTAGATAAAACAAAATTTCAAGTTCCTTGAGAAGTACAACTTACCAATTTATATACAAGAGGAAACAGAAAAATGGTTAGATCTATACCTGTTAAACAAAATTATTGATCTTATACAAATTCTTCTAGAGAATATATATAGAAAAATGTCATACTTACCAATACATTTATGAGGGCATCACAACATTGATTTAAACAGCTAACAAGGGGGCGCCAGTGTGGCTTAGTCAGTTGAGTGTCTGCCTTCATCTAGGATCATGAACCTAGGGTCCTGGTTGGGCTCCCTCCTCGCGGGGAGCCTGCTTTTCCCTTTCCCCCCTGCTTATCCTCTCTCTCTCTCCCTATCTCTCTAATATAAATGAAATATTTAAAATATTAAATGAATAAAGTAAACAGCTAACAAGGACATTACAATAAAGGAAAATTATAGGTAAATGTCTTGTGTAAATATAGGCACTTAAACCACATAAAGAATAATATATAATGACTGAGTGATATATATTTCACAAATGCAAGTATAACATTAAAATATCGATCAATGTAGTTCACTACATAAATAGAATAAAGAAACAAAACAGAAGCAAGAAAAGCATTCAACAGAATTTAACAGCACTTCATGACTAAAAACTGTCACTGAACTATGAAAAAACTTAGCAAAAAATTATAAAAGTAAGGCAAAAACCATGAATCATAGCAACACCATCAAATGTGAATGGCATACAACTGTGCAATTGGGGAAACAAAAAGACAATAACAGTAGTTTAGATATGAAGCAATTTTTACACATGATTGGTGAGACTGTAAGTTGGTACAGTTTCTTTATTTTTTACTTTTTCCTTTGTGGTGGGGTATAAGTGACAAAATCGTAAGAGATTTGTATACATAAAGTATACATCATGGTGATTTGATACATGTATACATTGTGAAAGGATTCTCCCCACCTAGTTAATGGACATATCCATCACCTTACATATCCATTTATTAGTATTTGTTTTTTTTTTGTTATTGATGTGAACATTTAAGTCCTATTCCATTGGACATTTTAATTATATAACACAGTGTTATGAACTATAGTCACCATGTTTAACAGTAGATCCTTAGACCTTTGTCATAGCTAAAAGCTTTTTAATGTTTTACTCTCTGATTCTGTAAGTTTTACTCTAAAAAATATATCTTAAAATGAAAGATGGTTACCAGAGGGAAGGTAGCTGGGGGGATGGGTGAAATAGGTGAAGGCGAGTAAGAGTACACTTAACTTGATGAGCATTGAGTAATATATGGAATTGCTGAATAATCATATCATACACCTAAAACTAATGTAACACTGTATATGAATTACATTGGAAGGCAAGGAAAGGAAATAAAAGGAAAGGAAAGGAAAAGAAAGAAAAATAAAGAGAAGAGAAGAGAAAAGAGATGAGAAGAAAAAAGAAAAGAGAAATAATGCAATGGCAAATGAATTCTCCTACATTTACCAATATGAATCAATCTCACTGATGCAACATAGACTGAAAGAAACTGGACTCTCAGGAGTATACACTGTATAATTCTATGTTTATTGTGTTCAGTAGCAGACAAAACAGTACATGATTATTTTTAACGACAGTACATAGTGAGGGGAAAAAGGTAGACTGCATGTTCTATAGCTTCATCTTCTTGAAAACCACATAAAAAAAAGATTTATTTATTTTAGAGAGAGAACAAGAGAGAGAGAAAGTGTGTGCACATGCAGAGGGGGAGGGAGAGGGACAAGCAGATGCTGTGCTGAGTACAGAGCCAGAGCCAGGGCTCGCTCACAGGACCCTGAGATCAAGACCTGAGCAGAAACCAAGAATTGGAAGCTTAGCAGACTGAGCCACCCAGGTGCTCCTTGAAGACCATATATTTATGTGTTCATTTATATAAAATTATCAAGATACCAAGTAAGTTTTATGAAATGCATGTAAGTTAAACTTCAATAAAATTATTAAAAATATCAACATATAATATTTTTATATATCAATGCTTTTAACCTGACATTTATTTGTAAGTATCCTTTTGGTGAAGGCTAAGTTAGTTAAAACTAGAAGATACAATCCCTAAATCAGTTTAAGTTGGCAAACTTAAACCCTTATAAATCACAGTATGTTGAAAGCCAGTGAGGCAGTGATGGCCTCATTATGAAAATTTCTGCATTGTGGAACTTTGACTCTACCCTGCTGATATACCTCATTTACTTGAAAATTTGTAAACTTTGATATATTGTAGACTGAGTATAAAGTGGGAGGGGACTCCATGTATTAAATATTAGTAGCACTAATATTTCTTTTTAAAGATAAAAATGAATAGAATTAGGAATTCCAAAATAAAAAGTGAGCAATTAACCCCATGCTTATAAGCATATTTTCCTAGGTTTTGCATTGCCTAACCTAACCATGATCTATAGTACTTCCCCTTCTGTCCCCAGATCAATCTCTAAGCTGTTATATAACATCTCCATGTAGTTCTCGTTTGCTTTGACTATGACCTAAATTCTCAGGCTGATTCCTGGATAGATTTTCAATGGTGCAGAACTGTAAATGCATACTCATTGTATATACAAGATGTATGGGAATTAAAGAACAACTACTATAACCTCTGTGTTATAAACTACAGTGGCATGGGAATAAAGTTATATAATAATGATCTATGTATCTGATTCAAACCACCACCTACTGTTTGAGGGCCATAAGTCTCTTTCATGATACTTCTCAACTACTTATGGGTACAGTCAGGATATATCTAATGTATGCCTGGGAAATAACCTCAATCACCGCATGACACTAGCTATTTCCTCCTCTCTAGATGACTTTCATCATGTCTGGGGTCAAGTCTTCTACTACCTGAAAAGGCTTATGAAACCAATTCATCAGTTACAAAGAATAGCCTTGAATTCATTCAAATCACTATTACTTGCTATTTAAATCTTAAACGATTATATCATACTTTATTACTATGTTCAGAGATATTTTTAGCATTTTGTAATCTGTGGTTCTTGGATAAAATGACATTTCCATCAAACTTATTTCATTAGTTGAATGTGAGTTTATTTATTAATTAAAATTAAATTTTCCTTTTGCAGAAATAATTTTTAGTCAATCAGTATGCATTTATTTCTTAAGTAGTCCTCAGTATTATTTATGGAATTGGCTTCATATAAAAGAATTCTAAGAGATTTATTTCCAGTGATTGGGCAGTGTAATTGAGGATTCAAGAAAACACACAAGAAGTTATTAATGCCAAAATAAAATGTGACACGGGAAATCAGGTGAAAACTATCTGTGACGCACTATCATTCTGTATACTGAGGCATGTGGCTATCACTTCCAGTGGAAGAGGAACTTTTAAGGAAATCCTTTATGTATTTCACTTTATCCCAATGTCTCTACATAGTCATTATTGCCTTAGAACAAAAACACTCAATTGTAATATATAGTTTTGTAATTAATTGGAGTCAGGTACGTTTTTGTTTTCCTTTGCTGGCAATATTCTCTTGAGAAGAACTTAAGCCCTTCAAGGGCATAGAATATAACTTCTGTTTCTTTGTCAGTTCTCTAAAATATCTGGCAAAGTGCTGGATAAAGAGTTCATTAAGGATTGCTTTAATGAAAACTAACAGATAGTGCAGACTTCCTCACTACTTGAGAAGACCCTAGCTTATGGTAGCCCTTGTGCTTTTACAATTCCCTCCATGTTGGAGGAAAGGCAAAAAACTGTTATTTCAAAAATTTGAAAAGAGAAATTTAGGGCGCCTGGGTGGCTCAGTGGGTTAAAGCCTCTGCCTTCGGCTCAGGTCATGATCTCAGGGTCCTGGGATCGAGGCCCGCATCGGGCTCTCTGCTCAGCAGGGAGCCTGCTTCCTCCTCTCTCTCTGCCTGCCTGTCTGCCTACTTGTAATCTCTCTCTCTCTCTCTGTGTCAAATAAATAAATAAAATCTTTAAAAAAAAAGAGAAATTTAAAAACTTCCTTTTAGAAAAAACCTGGACAAATAAAAAATGCCCCTCATGGGCGCCTGGGTGACTCAGTTGGTTAAGCAACTGCCTTCGGCTCAGGTCATGATCCCGGAGTCCTGGGATCAAGTCCCGCATCGGGCTACCAGCTCTGCAGGGAGTCTGCTTCTCCCCCTGACCTTCTCCCCTGTCATGCTCTCTGTCTCTCTCTCTCAAATAAATAAAATCTTTAAAAAAAAAGGCCTCTCATAATCCTTTTCAGCTTTTTGATTCTCTCATTCTAAGATTAACTATCTCATTTACAATTGATGTCAGAAATAGATCTTTTTTCACTTGCTGTAGCTTCTTCCTTGCGTTCTTCCACTTTAGGCTATTATTTATTAACTCAGTAACTGCATTATTTACAGAAAGTGAAAAACATGGCTGACGATTTTATGAAGCCTCACATTTACCTACTTTTCTGCTGATTAAGTGAAATAGTTCGGTAATAGTTTCAACTACCCAGGGAGTCCAAACTGTTAATTAAAAGTAAATCTGGGTAAATTATGACTGAAGCCCTTCTGGTTTCTTTTCAGTTTGAACTGCAGTAGTTTTTACCATAAATATTGAGAATTAGCACTCAAACTGAACTTTTCATTAAATTATAAAGAATTTTCTGAAAAGATTTTAAATAACTTATGATTTGGGTCTAGACCCAGTAAAAGGGAAAAAACAAGAAAATAATCAGGAGTAACTGAAGGTATTGTATAAAATGAGTTGGTTAAGAAACTACAAAGAGCCCAAACCTGGCTGTAGCATTTAGAAAAAAGACACATGCATTTAAGCTTTGGATTTAATTGAGACATAATATTTATCCTTTTTTGAGGTACTTTTCTCTTTCTACAAAATCTGTTCCTTAAGAGCCGATTTAGCCAAGTAATATTGTATCATTTTTATTGGTTAACATATTTGTTTGTAATTTTTCTCAAATTGTTTCCTGCTAAGTTTTCTCATTTCAGCTGTCTTCATACACATAATTTTCCTTTAATGTCTTTTATGAACAATTCTTTATACTGATGGTAGATAGAGAATGAATTTGTAATTCATTTCTGAATAAGTGAAATAATCTAAAAACTTTGAAGTAGGTGTACTTACCTGCTTGCAATTTTGTTGAATCATGTTTTTATTTAGAACCTTTGGAAGAATGTTAACTTAGCATTGTAAAAATTATTGACTGGTGAAACTATAAAGAAAACACAGACTCTACTCACTGTGTCCTAAAAGTACAATCACAAAACCAATGCATTTCAAAGACCTAGCTGCTTCCTTTTGAGATGTCTCCTGAGATCAGAGAATGAAAAAAAAAATCTCCATAAATATGTATCAAGTATACATGTTTGATTTATACATTATGCAGAAATATTAAGAAAACAGAGCTGTATGTACCTTGTGATAAAAAAATACATTCACCAAAAAAAAACCCCAAATCATCATTTCCAAAAACATAATGTGAAGCATTTTAGTTTTTCATGAAGAATAAAGAATAGTACAATCCTTGAAATTTGGCATTTAGATGTTTTTAAATCATTAAGAAGTTATCCTAGCCTTATTTCTTAAACTTTTTGTTCTCTCCTTTAGTATTTTTCTGCAACAAAATTTATCTTTCAAACAAGAGGGAATTTTTAATTTTGTCAAGTCGTAAATCCCAATTGTGCCAGTAGGATATAGTTATAGCATCTTCTCCATAATGTAAGTTAAATAACTCTCTTCTCAAGAAGTGGACAGTCCCTTGTTGAGGCAGATTTTCTGGGAAACAGTGCTTCTTAACATAACAGTGTTCAGCACCAAGGGAGGTGTTTCACTATGGGTTCTTATAACAATATATATTTTTTTGCAGTTGAGATACTAGTGGCCTTTTAAAATGTGTAATTTTTTGATACTTCATTCAAAATATGTCCATTTCTTCCTAATCTCATTTATAATTTGTATTTTTTAAAGGTGTATTTATTTATTTGAGAGAGCGCATGAGCAAGCAAGTAGGGCAGAGGGAGAAGGAGAGAGAATCTCAGGCAAGCCCCACAATGCAGGCTCCATCTCAGATCTCACAACCTTGAGATTATGACCTGAGCTGAAAACAAGAGTAAGACTCAACTCACTGTGCCTCCAGACACCCCTAATTTTTTATTTTTATATAAAGAGCACCCACAAAATTGTAAAAGTTTCATGCTCTACAAAACCTGAATCACCCCCTTTTTGTTGCCTAGCTAATGCTTTGTGCTCTCATCTGTAGCAGAAAGTATAGGCTCTGACTAGGATATATGATAACTTAGACTCCTTATCTCAGAGTCAGCACTTTTATAGTATTACTGCCTGTTAATATAAGTCCATTAGCTGGACAAGTAATTGTACTCTAACCAGGAAGTAGGGAAATGAATAATATGACTGTCTTCTAAATCTTCTTATATCAACAATTTCAGTATATTCCTTTTTCTTATATACTGATTTGCTTATATAGTTTGAGAACTCCCAGGAATTAAGAAATTTTGGAAAGAAGTTTGAATACATAATAGAAATTCAAAATGAGGTTCTGTTTCTTTATTTTTCTCTTTTATGTGGGTTACCCTTGAATGCAGAATTCCAGGTGGTTGTAAGGACTCCAGGTTGCAGCTTTATACTCTGTTGAAAAAGTGGCCAGGGGGCACCTGGATGACTCAGTCCATTAAGTCCTCTGCTTCTTGATCTTGGGTTAAGTCATGATCTCAGGGTCCTGAGATTGAGCCCTGCCTTGGACTCTACTATGAGCATGGAGCCTGCTTGAGATTGTCTCTCTGTCTCCCTCTGACCCTCTCCCCCCACCGCCCCCACTCAATTATGTGTCCTGTCTCTCTCAAAAAAATTTAAAGAATAAATTAAAAAAAAAAAGATAAAAAGTGGCCACTAAAGAGACCATATAAAACAGGAACAGGTTTATTTTTCCAGAGGACATTAACATTTTCACTATTAATGTCCCCGAATTTTTTTTCTTTCTTAGATGGTTGAAGAAAAGTATCTACCTTTAAGAAAAAGTTAACTATGAAACAATTATATAAATATTTTATATTTTCCCCTACTTTTATAGAGAGGTCCTAGCAGACATGTTTTCCCCAAAATACTCAAAATAAAGTCTGGCGCTAAAAGACAGAGTAGGCTAAATATGAATGAATGTGAAATGCTGTTCTTATTTTTTGTGGACTTAATTGATTGAGCTCATTTTGGGGGTGCCTTCCCTATTGATCAGAAACATGGCTCATTGGACCAACTCACAAAGTAACCTTTTAAAGAAAGGTTTTCTAATACATTTGTTCATGTTCCATGTCACTAAGAATAGTGCTATTTAAAACTAAATACAATAATTTTGGATAATGTACAGCAGGTATCATTTTAAATATAATACATGGGATTTCAAATTTAGGCACTATTTGTAAGACACTTCTCCTTACATTATTTTAGATTTGAATCAAAGATAGCAAATTGCATGCAGAGATTTCTTTCACGTGCCAATTCAATAGCCACATTTCAACTCAAATATTCCCTATTTTTTTTACTTTTGACTGAAGTTGTAATAGCATAGTATGGTTTTCTTTGAATTAAGTTCTACATGTTAACTTTCCTACAGGACGTGCACATATTAGTCTAAGTCTTCATTTTGCTCTGCAGTTAACACAAGCATCCATTTAACACACTATGCTTAATTTCCTGTTGAGGTTTGACTTACTGTTTTCTAAAGAATATGGTTAAACAACACTCAGCTTGGTTCAGGTTAAGGAATAATTGAGTCTATACTATGGAAAATATTAAGATAGGGGAATTTAAAAAATGATAAAAGAATATAAGTTTTTTAAAAAATATTTTGTTTATTTGACACAGAGAGAGAATACTGAGAGGGACAGCACAAGCAGGGGGAGCTGCAGGCAGAGGCAGAGGGAGAAACAGGCTCCCCGCTGAACAAGGAGCCTGAGTGGGACTTGATCCTAGAGTCCTAAGGATCATGACCTGAGCCTAAGGCAGATGCTTAACTGACCGAGGCACCCAGGTGCCCCGAGAATGTAAGTTTTTTTTTTTTTTTTTTTTTTTTTTTTTAAAGATTTTATTTATTTATTTGACACAGAGAGAGAGAGATTACAAGTAGGCAGAGAGGCAGGCAGAGAGACAGGGAGAGGAGGAAGCAGGCTCCCTGCTGAGCAGAGAGCCCGATGCGGGCCTCGATCCCAGGACGCTGAGATCATGACCTGAGCCGAAAGCAGAGGCTTTAACCCACTGAGCCACCCAGGCGCCCAGAATGTAAGTTTTTGATGCTTACATACAGATGACCCTATTTGTTAGTGAATTACTTCCAAAGATAAAATTAGAACTTTCAGAGAGCAGCTATATGATTCTCATAGTGTCAGAATACTTTGAAAAGTAAGGACTAAACATGCAGTTGTTTATGTGCCTTATGCCTATAGCATTTTGTAAGGCTGGATACAGTAAGTAGTTAAATTTAGTGCCTGGATCCAGACTATCTAGGGACAAATCTTGCCTCTCATATTACCAGTTGTATGACGCTGAAGAATTTACTCAAGAGAAATGTGCCTCAGTTCTTTCTTCCTAAAATGGGAACCGTTATAGAACCTGTTCCATAGATGTGTCTTAGAATAGTGCCCGAAAGATAAAGTGTAATAAAGTTTAAGAAACGTTGTGGTTTTAGTTTTGTTGTTGTTGCTTTGTCATGTTAGGCACACTGTCTCATTTACTCTAGCATTCTATGAAAGTGAAATATAAATCATTACTTTTTGGAATTCTATTTAAGTCACTCAGAGTTATTTAGATACCATTCATCTGATGAATGAATCTGATTTTTTCCTTATGTGATTTAAAACTGATTATACTTGAGGGTGCCTGGGTGGCTCAGTGGGTTAAAGCCTCTGCCTTTGGCTCAGGTCATGATCTCAGGGTCCTGGGATCGAGCCCCGTATTGGGCTCCCTGCTCAGCGGGGAGCCTGCTTCCTCCTCTCTCTGCCTACTTGTGGTCTCTCTCTCTCTGTTAAATAAATAAAATTTAAAAAAAATTTAAAAAAATAAAACTGATTATACTTGAAAATGTACCCTTTATTATAGTATAAAATAATACCAAATGAGATATAAAAATTGATAGACCTAATTTACATTTTTATTTGGAAAGAGATAATTACTTTATATCAAAATGAAGCTTGACTTTAATTTTTATTTACATTTATATTTTTCTATTTTCATTTTTATTACTGTTCCTTTTAAAATGTGGGGGAAAAAAGATACAGATGTAGTGAAAAGAAGGGCCATATGTACCCCAATGTTCATAGCAGCAATGTCCACAATTGCCAAACTGTGGAAAGAACCAAGATGCCCTTCAGCAGACGAATGGATAAAGAAGATGTGGTCCATCTACACAATGGAATATTACTCAGCCATCAGAAAGGGTGAATACCTGACTTTTGTATCAACATGGACGGGTCTGGAGGAGATTATGCTGAGTGAAATTCAAGCAGAGAAAGTTGATTATTATATGGTTTCACTTACTTGTGGAACATAAATAATAAAATGGAGGACTCTAGGAGAAGGAAAGGAAAAGTGTATCAGGGTAAATCAGAGGGGGAGGTAAACCATGAGAGACTGGATTCTGAGAAACAAACTGAGGGTTACAGAGGAGAGGGGGGATAGGTGAGTCTGGTGGTGGATATTAAGGAGGGCACGTATTGCTTGGAGCACTGGGTATGGTGCATAAACAATCTTGTATCACTGAAAAAATAAATAAATAAAAAATGAACTAAATGTGGGAAAAAGTCAACTATTAACAAATTATAAGCTATATTGAAGAGTGGTATATATGGTACCCACTTAAATTTTTTCTTACATTTTCTATATTTTTATAACTAATGAAATATTAGCACTGTTGATGCTGGTAAAATATTTGAAGAATCTGAATAAATGTACTTTCACCTAAATGCTAGTTAAGTATTTTGATCAATGCAAAGTTTTGTTATATAAAAAATAAGATTTTCAGGACTTTTATGTATAAAATATTTTCTTTCAGTGGCTACTCTGATATCTTTAAGATTCCAATGCCAGCATGTTGCTACATTTTGATATTTCACTTTTTTAACAACAGAGATGAGTGGACTTCGGAAACTAAAATTTGAAATATTCAAAATTATAAATCACTTTATTCCTTATAGGATATTTAACAAACACATGGATGAAGATGTCCTTGTGCTCTGTGTTGTGTTTCCCCAGATCCACAAAGTAGGTGTCACTTACTTCCCACCTATACGTTCATAATCAAGACATAGAACTTTGATATCATTGAGATTTAGGTATTAAATTTTTCCATAGGAAATTTTTGAGATCTATCTTGTGGTACAGCTAATTCAGCACCAATTATTCTTTCTGCTAACCTTCCTTTTTCTTCAAGACCCAAAGAAGTTATGGCCTCTTTCTTTTCCTCTGGTTAAACCCCAGGCTTTTTCCCTCTACATTTAGTAACTCTTTCTTTAACTTGTTGAATAACAAGCCCAGGATCTCAGAACCTCTCCTTTAAGATAGCAGCCCTACCTTCCTCAACCTCCAGCCCCTGAAATGGCCAGAATGTTGAAAATGAGCTTAGGAACCCAGTCTTTTCTTCTAGGCCTTGCAGAGTACACCCTGTCCTTCCTAAGTATCTGAGTGTTGTTTGTTCCAAGACTCCAAATTATTAAACTCCACCTGTATACAGTTTTTACCCTCTGTTTTCTTTGACCTATTCGGCCTAGGAATTATTCATCATATTCACCTCTGACCATATTTTTCCACTTATGTCAATGTGTGTATCTAATTAGAATTTCTAATACTTACTGAGTAGTTTTATTCCAGCCGCTGTTGTAGTGTTTTGTGCATATTAACTTGTGTAATCTTCACAACAGTTCTAGTGGTGTAAAGTTTAGTTTCCCAATGTTATATATGAACAAATGGAATCACAGAAATGTAAGGTACTATGTCCATGGTCAAAAAGTCTACATATAGTAGAGATGGCTTTTGAAAACACATAATTTGACCACAGGATCCATCTGTTTAACTACTATGCTATCACGGCTTCTGATTTGCTTTCCTGCCTCTCTTTTTCTTTCCATCTGGCCTCAGTCATTATCCTTAGCTTGCAGCTCCCTTTTGACAACGCACATTTTTCAAAATGCTAGAGATAGGTCTGCAAGAAGCTGTAAACGGTAGTCTATCTTGCCCTTAAGCCAGTGCCTCTGTTTTCCTATTTGGGGGGAGAAGTCTTTCATCAGTTTTCACACAGATTAGTTGTAACCAAACATGAGTTTCCCAATACTACTTCTAATATATGTCAATGTCAAAGTACTTACACAGGACTGGGCATTATTAAGCCATATACATGGGCTTTCTCTTTACTCCTTTTTATTAAATTCCAAAAAAATTGGTGAATTCCAAAAAATATTTAAAGATTTTTTTAAGTTATACATCAATAAATGATGAACCAGACATTTGCATATGAAGCTAAGTCTTCCAGCCATGTTTTATAAATACTACCTTCTGAGATATCCCTGGACACAAGATTTTGTTCCAGGGATTCTTCTTGTTTTTGGAGAATATGTTACCCTTTTCTGAGACTACAAAGTGGGCAGTATTTGGCCAATATCTCTGTTATATTTTACTACAGAAAAGATGACAAAATAAATGTCCAATTACTCATGTGATCTATACAAAGGATTACTGTTAGGAAAACTAAGTTGATGTTTTAGAAACTTTACTTACAGAGGTTGTTGGAGATGGCAAATACTGAGATTTAAGTTTCTTGGGACTATAAGAAAGGATACCAGTATAGGGGATAAAATTCCTGACTTACTGTATCTAGTCTTCCATTGACAGAATGATTCTCTCTAATATTGTGAAAGTTGTTTAACCACTGTGAAATGAGGCAGTAGGATTAAATCAATTCAGAAGCCTTTTCCAGCACAAAATTGTATATTCATGATAGCATAAATAGCAGAGGAATATCCTAATTATAGCATTTAGTCAAAAATGGTCTGCCCTTTGGCAGGATAAATGTTGACTATTCATATGATTTCTCTACTTATACATACTTTAGGAATATCTCCAATTAAAATTTTTCTTATGTTGATATTTAAACATCTTTACTAATTATATTATTTTAAAATAAGGAGCGTGTACTCTTCTGAACATTTTATATTTTCAGTTTAATCTCCTGCTTTGTAATATAGAATTTCAGATCAAATACTTTCTAGTTTTAGAAGTAATTCATCAGATACAAAGGATACATTGAACTAGAGGGCAGATGGAGTTGTAATCTTTTACTCTTGATTCTTTGTTTTAGCTTCCCAAGAAAGACTCTGAACATCTTGGTCTTGTTAATCCTGTAGAATAAGAGTTTCTGCATCATTGGTGATAGTGATGAGTGATATATTGGAAATAAGTTAGGAAGCTTTAGAACCATTTGACACCAATGACCACTGAAGATAGAAGTGGTTTTCTACTCATTTTTCTGGAAATAGAGTAAAAACATCTTTGCTCAGGAATGTCCATCTGAGTAGAAGACCTTTTCCCTATTTGTAATTGTCAATATTTTACTCATTCTTTGAAACTCAGTATAAATGATACTCTTTCTCCCAAAACTTTTAGCTAATTGGAATTAAATTTTTTGATGTAGGATGCAAAAACAAACAAACAAAAGCAACCCACATATAAACAAAGAAACCCTGAGATATAAGAGCCATTTAATTGCAGTTCTACCAGAGTACATCTCGTATTGTATTTTTGATTTATACTTATCTAAATTCTTGTTTTATTTCCACAAGTTGTCAGTAGATGAGGACTGAAAGCTGGAATCATATACTGTTGAATTCTCTATTTTCAGAATGCCTAGAGAAGCCCAATTAACATGGTAGACACTTACTCAGTACTGGTAGAATTGGATTCAGATGATCAAGGGGTTGGAAACATTGAGATAGCAGACACTCTAAATCAACATTTGTGTTCCCCACCCCCACATAGGTTGGTAACCTTCAAATTTGCTGGCAGAAGACTTTGCTCCCCTGCTCTCCACAAAGGAAGTTTTTATTCTATTTTGGTTCATCTTCTACCTATAGAACTTAGAATAAGAGAAATTACTTGCTGTGCCAGATATCTCACTTTTCAGTTAATGGTTGAGTTAGAAAGAGATCGTGTACTGATTTTACTCACAACAAATCACTGTTCTGCTTTTTCCAGGAATTTACAGTTAAATGGTGGAGATGCGTAGGAGGAAGAACTAATACAGATGAAAGTTTCAGTTCTTTCAGTGATTATTATGTTAAAGTTATCAAAATAAGCTATGGCGACCATTACCTAAGTATGTGTTATGGATTGCACTACATTAAGAAAATATATAGACAGGAAAAACAATTTCCAATGCAACGGAACATACAAAAACTATTTGGAATTTCAGAAAAAAGTGAAATGAGTGTGGGTTATGTTGTAAGAGAATGAGAAGGTATTGATGCTTACCCTTGAATAATAGGTAAGAATTACATTATTAGCTTGGGAGAGTGTAAATTGATATATCCATTTTAGACAAAGGTAAATTGCAATTGAAGGTGTTCAGTAATATGTTGGTAAAGGTCATTTGAACATACACAGATTTAAAACCCCACATTATAACTACCTCTATGAGAAAAGTGTAGGTCAAACACTGAAGGGAATTTAAAAAAGGAGAGTGATGTAAGCTGGATTGATGGAGAACGAGAAGATCCCATCTATGAACAGTACATACCTTAGATAAAGAGGCTTTGGTGGTACTGAAGCCAAATGATATTCAGCAGTCTGTGGCTGAGTGAACACCCAACTCAGTCTATCTCCATAGAGACACAGACATGTTGCACTGATTAACTGAACAGAATGTCATATTTCTATAGTTTAGATCCTCTAAAAGTATACTCTCAAGTTCAGGGATTTGTGCAGCATTTAATTCTAAATGGCCCATTCAGAAGAAGAAAAAACAAATGAGTTTTTAACTGAGAAGTTTAACCATGGTAACTGTGAAAAATAACCAAGAAGCAATAGCTCTTAAATTCTGCATATTATTACCAACATTAGATATCTGGGGAGGAATACAGAAGTATACCAATAAAATTGAAGTGATCTAGGAACACAAGGTTAGGTAAAATATGTAGATGTAGAGATTTAGATTTAGAGTTGAATACATATGTCAGTCTTATTGATTAAGGTTTAAAGTTTTTGTAGAAAATGAAATCTCACAATTTTAAAAATCCACTTTTGATATTTAAGAGGCTATATACAGTTATTGTATGGGAAAGACAGTTCTATAACCTTCATCTATCAATAAAGCTCACAAATCAAAAGCCAGATATAACTCCAAGGCCATTTTTTTTGACACCCTATTTACCTAACTCTTATGCACATAATCAGTGGTTATAAATTGTGGATTAATTTATAAATGATGTAATCATCCTTGGTAACATTAAGACAAGTGCTTGTAGAACATTATGTGCTAATACTTTAATTATACTCATGCATTTATCACACTGAAATCCTATTTAAAAATTGGGATATAATATCTAATGTCAGGAATTAGATTCTCAAGTATTAGATTAGTTACTGAGCCACATAATGAAAACGCCACTGAACTGTATTTTTAGATTACTGCAGATTTTCAAGTTTAAATAATTTTTTAAAATATAACTCTTAAACCCACAATGATATTATTTTACATCCACTAATAGAAATAACATCCACATATGTTTCAAAGAACAGAAACATACAACCGTGTTTTTTTGTTGAGCATAACATTGTCATTTTTCAAGCAGAAATTTTATTTAGAATGCTCTTGTTTGGTTTCCACCTTATTGTAGAATTTCCCTGTTGCATATCCATTATTTAAAATATGCTCGTCTTCCCAGGAAAATGTAGTAACTTCTTGAGGCTTTTTTTCCCCCTTCAGAATAGAATGACTAGACTTGATGCCCTACCTAATCTTTTACCATTACTCATAGTTGAAGAAATAAATTATGCTATTCCATTAGTTTCTGTGTGAATAATACCATTTTATTTCAGAAACCTGTATCTGAATTTTTATCTCTAAATGGAACTTGTAATACCCTTCAAAACAAATGACCCTGACCATTTGCTGGATTTTTTGTTTGTTAATACCTAAATTCCTGGCATGTGGTAGGTACAAAATGCAACTTACCATCACCTTCTTCTTTGTATTATTTATTTATTTATTTACTTACTTACTTATTTTGGAGGGGGAGAGGGGAGGGGAGAGGCAGAGGGTGATGGAGTGAGACACTCTTAAGCACAGAGCCCTATATGGGGCTGGATCTCACAACACTGAGATCATAACCTGAGCTGAAATCAAGAGTTGGATGCTTAACCATTGGAGCCACCCAGGCACCATTTTCTCTCTGTATTTTATATGTGTCCAGCATGTAACTCTTTTTTTAAGATTTTATTTATTTGAGAGAGAATGAAAGAGTGAGCATGAGCAGGGGTAGGGGAAGAGGGAGAAAGAAAAGCAGACTCCTCACTGAGCAGAGAGCCAGATGTAGGACTTGATTCCAAGACCCTGGGATCATGACCTGTGGTGAAGGCAGACGCTTAACCAACTGAGCCACGCAGGTGCCCCCAAGCATGTATCTTTTTAAGCAAGAGCATCCCATCACCAAGAATGCCGCTTTTTAGGATGGAAGCTTTTTAAATTTTGAAGGCACAAGTCACTTTGAGAAAATATTCTCAGATAATTTGGATGTTCTTTAAACTTAAAGCATTTCAGCGTTTCAATAATTTTCTATCCAATACCTTTAGTAATTAGTAAGTGGTTATAGTTCTGTTTTGAAGGGTTCTTGGTATGAAAGGAGGGGAGGAATGAGGATCAGGAAGTAGAGTTTAAAATTGGGTTGGGAGTCAAAACCAGACAAAGATCCCACCAAAAGGAGAATTATAGACTAATAATATTCCTCATGAACATGGATGCAAAAATTCTCACCAAGATACTAGCCAGTAGGATCCAATATTACATTAAAAGAATTATTCACCACAACCAAGTGGGATTTATTCCTGGGCTGCAAGGGTGGTTCAACATCAGCAAATCAATCAATTTGATGCACTACATCAATAAATGAAAGGATAAGAACCATATGATCCTCTCAATAGATGCAGAAAAACCATTTGACACAGTACAGAATCCTTTCTTGACAAAAACTCTTCACAGTGTAGGCATAGAGGGAATATATCTTAATATCATAAAAGCCATATACAAAAAGCTCACAGCAAATATCATTCTCAATGGGAAAAAAATGAGCGCTTTCCCCCTAAGGTCAGGAACATAACAGGGATGTCCTTTCTCACCACTGTTGTTCAACACAGTACTAGAAGTCCTAGCCTCAGCAGTCAGACAACAAAAAGAAATAAAAGGCATCTGAAATGGGAAAGAAGTAGTCAAACTCTTGCCCTTTGCAGATGACATGATACTCTATGTGGAAAACCCAAAAGACTTCACCCCAAAATTGCTGGAACTCATACAGGAATTCAGCAAAGTGGTAGGATATAAAATAAATACACAGAAGTCAGTTGGATGTCTATACACTAACAATGAGGCCAAAGAGAAATTAAGAGATTGATCCCATTTACAATTGTACCAAAAATCATAAGATACCTTGGAATAAACCTAACCAAAGTTGCAAAGGATCTGTACTCTGAAAACTATAGAATACTCATGAAAGAAATTGAGGAAGACACACAGAAATGGAAAAACATCCCATGCTCAAGAATTACAAGAACAAATATTGTTAAAATATCCTACCTAGAGCAGTCTTACACATTCAATGCAATTCCTATCAGAACTGTATCAGCATTTTTCACAGAATTGGAACAAATAATCCTAAAATTTATATGGAACCAGAAAAGACCCCAAATAACCAAAGGAATGTTGAAAAAGAAAACAAAAAGCTGGTGGTATCACAATCCCAGACTTTAAGCTCTGTTACAAAGCTATAATAAGACAGTATGGTGCTGGCACAAAAACAGACATATAAATCAGTGGAACAGAATAGAGAACCCAGCAACAGATCCTCAACTTTATGGTCAACTAATCTTTGACACAGCAGGAAAGAATATACAATGGAAAAAAGTCTCTTCAACAAAAGGTATTGGGAAAATAGGACAACCACATGCAGAAGAATGTAACTAGACCATTTTCTTACACTATACACAAAAATGGACTCAAAATGGATAAAAGACCTAAATGTGAGACAGGAATCCATTAAAATCCTAGAGGAGAACACATGCAACAACTTCTTTGACCTTAGCTGCAGCAACTTCTTGCTAGACACGTCTCCAAAGGCAAGGAAAACAAAAGCATAAATGAACTATTGGGACTACATCAAGGTAAAAAGCTTTTGCACAGCAAAGGAGACAGTCAACAAAACCAAAAGACTTTCTGTCATAGGAGAAGATATTTGTAAATGTCTTATCTGTAAAGGGTTAGTATCCAAAATCTATAAGAATTTATCAAACTCAACATCCAAAGAACAAATAATCCAGTCAAGAAATGGGCAGAAGACTTGGAGAGACATTTCTCCAAAGAAGACATACAAATGGGCAACAGAAACATGAAAAAATGCTCAACATCACTGAGCATCAGGGAAATACAAATCAAAACCACAATGACATAGCACCTCACACCAGTCAGAATGGCTAAAATTAACAAATTGGGAAATGACAGATGTTGGCAAGGATGAGGAGAATGCAGAACCATCTCACACTGTTGGTGGGAATGGAAATGGTGCAGCCACTTTGGAAAACAGTATGGTGGCCCCTTGAAAAGTTGAAAATAGAGTTACCCTACTACCCAGCAATTGTATTACTAGGAATTTACCCCACAGATACAAATGTAGTGATTGGAAGGGGCACCTGCACCTCAATATTTATAGCAGCAATGTCCACAATAGACAGACTGTGGAAAGAGCCCAGATGTCCATTGACAGATGAATGGATAAAGAAGATGTGGTATATATATATATATATATATATAATGGAATATTGCTCAGCCATTGAGAAAGTGAAATCTTGCCATGGATGAAACTAAAGGATATTGTGCTAAGTGAAATAAGTCAGAGAAAGATAGTTATCATCTGATTTCACTCACATGTGGAATTTAAGAGACACAACAGAGGAGTGTAGGGGAAGGAAGGGAAAAATAAAACAAAATGAAACCAGAGAGGGAGACAAACCATAAGAGACTCTTAATCATAGGAAACAAACAACTGCGGCTTGCTAGATGGGAGGGAGATGGGATGATGGGGTAACTGGAGGATGGACAATAAGGAGGGCATGGGATGTCATGAGTGCTGGGTGTTATATAAGACTGATGAATCACTGAATTCTGCCTCTGAAACTAATAATATACTATATGTTAATTCAATTTAAATAAAATGAAATGAAATTGGGTTGCAAGTGAGATAGGAGAGTTCCAGGGTTGGGGAAGGATTGCATTTATAGTAGAATCTAGATCTGAGAAAAGGGGTGGGGACATTTGATTTTGTTGAACACTTGTTGAATTAGAAGGGATATAATGCCTCCCATGTTTCATCAGCTAATACGTCTGTTAGTACTGAAAAATAATGTTGGTCATGGCTTCAGTTACATTTCTTCCCACTTAAATTTATTCTTCCCACTTAAATTATTTAATGGTGTTTGAGTGAACATGATTTTAGGGATCCATCTTCAGAGGCATATTATGGATACATTGTTTTACTGTTATTAGCAATAGGTTTATTCTGATATCAGCATACCTTCTTTGCCATTTTTCTCCTTAGTTGATCATGGTTCTAGTCATGAGGAAAATGATTATGAGGTTTATCAGCAAAATCATTATTGATCACCTATTATGTACCAAACACTGTAATAGGTGCTAATAACATTTGTGATGATATCCCTATGCAGCCAGCAGAATAAAACATAAAACAAATAGATAAATAAAATATATTGAAATGCTTGCTATGCAAAGGGGTTCACTTTGGTTTGCTGCATTTTATGATCTATACATCAGGGAGGATTTTCTCAAGAAGAGAGAAACCTGAGGTAGGTTCTTTTTTTTTTTTTAGATTTTTTTTTAATTTATTCATTTGAGAGAGAGAGAGAGGGGGAGAGAGAGAGAGAGAGAGAGAGAGAGAGAGAGAGAGAGAGAGAGAGAGCGCACATGAGCAGGGGGGAGAGACAGAGTCAGAGGGAGAAGCAGACTCCCTGCTGAGCTGGGAGCTCTACTTGGGGGCTCCCTGGGATCATCTGAGCCATTTAGGTGCCTCCTGAGCTAGGTTCTGAAGGAGGAAAAAAGATAATCAGGAGAATGTGTAAGGACAAGAATGTCATAGGCAAAGGGACAGGCTTGGGTAAAGAAAGGGAAAGAAAGATCTTCATGTGTTTGGGAATCTGAAAGTGATTCAGTTCACCTAGAATTCACAGTTTCAACAGGGGCATGGAAAGAGATGATATTAAAGGGGAAAAATCTCCCTCCCTTCCTCCCTTCCTCCCTTCTTCCTTTCAGTTAAGTTCTGCAGATTAACAAGCATCCCTACCAAATACTAGTCTGAAGTCAAAGAATCAGCTCTGATCCTTATCTCTATGGGATCATAGGATCCCCTAAGATCCTCATTAATGCAATTGGTTCTCATTTTTGTTCCCCACTTTCTTGCTCTTTCACCTAAATGTGATTTATATACATAAAAGTAATTGAAAACTGTCTAGTCTTTGACAACTTAAAAAAAGAAATTATTCTGTATTTTGTGAGGTATTTGCTGCTGATCGAGTTTCTTCTATTAGTAAGTTCTCAAACCACTTTCCTGTAGATGGGATTTAGCTCTATTCTGTAACAATGCACAATGAATTTCTCATTTGCCCTTAAGCTCCTTGGCCCAGTGACACTCCACTTTAAGTTTAATCAGGTAGAAAAATCACAAAAGCCCCAGTCTCAAGTGACCACTTTGACCTTTTTTTCCTGAAATCATGAAAAGAAGAAATTTCCCTATTTTGTGCAGTCAGTATGTGATTCTCCACACATCTATGTACTGTGTTTGTTTCAAATCTAGGGTGACCCAGGTTAATGCCATCTTTGTCAGTGGGAAAACCAGCACTATGCTTTGCAGCCACTATAAGCAATCATTTCTAGTAGTTCTCTCCCTGAGGGTATAATTTTGATCAGGGCTTTTTTGGAGAGAGGCAAAAAAGTATGAGAAAGACTCAGAGATCTGCTTATACTAGGTAGGGCTTGACTAAATAAGGAATTGGATTTGGCTCATTTCTTAAAGCCAAGTTCTTGAGCAGCAAGTGTCCTTAAGACAAGAAGTCAGACTTTTCCTCTCCCTGGGCTCCACAAACCACCTGAGTCCTGCACCTCTTATCATTCCACAAATTTGTGGCTGGGCTTTCTGATTAAGGATACAAAAACCCACTCAGATATGTTGACTTTTTAAAAATTAACATATAATGTATTATTTGTTTCAGGGGTACAGGTCTGTGATTCATCAGTCTTACACAATTCACAGTGCTCACCATAGTAGATATGTTGACTTTTTTTATTGGTTATAGGAAATCCAGGGTACTTTGGACCTGCTTGTTATGATTATGAGTATTAAATTTCAGCTTTATTAAAGTATAATTGATACATAAAATTGTAAGATATTTAAAGTGTAAATCATAGTGATTTGATGTACATGCACATTATGAAAAGACTTCCACCATTCAGTCAATTAACACATCCATCAACTCACATATTTATATTTTTCTTTCTTTTCCTTTTTTTGTTTTTTGGTGAGAACATTTAAGTTCTCTTAGATAATTTAAATTACAGAACATAGTTTGTCAACTCTAGTCACCATGTTTTACATTACATACTCAGATCTATTCATTGTAAAAGCTTGTACCTTCTACCAAACTACGCCTTTTCACCCACCTACCAGCAACCACTTTTTTCTCTGTGATTCAGAGTTTGACCTCTTTCATTTTTTATTCCACATGTAAATGATACCATGCAGTATTTGTCTTTTTTCATCTGACTTATTTCACTTAGCATAATGCCCTTCAAGTCCATCCATGTTGTCATAAATGATAGAATTTCGCTCTCATGGTTGAATAATATTACAATATATATATCTTCTTTACACACTCGCCCATTGCTTGACACAGGTTATTTCCATATTTTGTCTATTGTGAATAATGTTGCAATGAACATGGGAGTGTAAATAACTCTTCAGTATCCCGTTTGAATTTCCTTTGGATACATACCCAGAAGTGAGATTGCTAGATCATATGGTAGTTCTATTTTTTTTAATTGTTTGAGGAACCTCCAAGTTGTTTTCCACTGTTGATGTACCAGTTTATATTCCCACCAGCAGTGCACAAGAGTTCCTTATCTCCACATTCTTGCCAACATTTATCTTTCACTTTAAAAATAAATAAACAAACAACCATTCTTATAGTTGTGAGGTGAGAGCTCATTGTGGTTTTGGCTTGCATTTCACTGGTAACTAGGGATGTTGAGCACCTTTTCATTTGCATGTTGGCCATTTGCATATTTTCTTTGGAAAATTGTCTAACAAAATTCCTCTAACAATTTTAAAATCAGAATGTTTGGTTATTTTCTGTTGAGTTGTATGGATTCTTTATATAGTTTGGATATATCAGATAGAGAATTTGGAAATATTTTCTCCCACTCAGTAGGTTATCTTTTCATTTTGTTGATGATTTCCCTTGCTGTACAGTATCTTTTTAGTTTGATGTAGTCCCACTTGTTGCTTTTGCTTTGTTGCCTTTGTTTTTGCTGTCAGTTACAAAAGAAAAAAGTCATTACCAAATCAAGATAAAAGCTAAACAGATATTTACAATGCAATAAAGGTTAAAACTGACATTCAAGTTCATCCATTGAAAAAGCAATTAAAAAGAGATGATGATTTATCATCACAACAGATGTAAGAAATGCTTTATAAATGTATGGTTGAAGAACCTGAAGATGTGAAATGAAATCAGCATAAACTGGGATATTAAGGAGATATGATTAAATTGCGATTGTGACTATGAACACTGAAATCTAGTCCATATAACTATAATTATTTGAAAGGATTTTTTTAAACAGAAGTGAATGAACTCAAGAAATTTTTAACACCTTCCATAAGAAAAGGGTACCTCACTCAGCTGATAGGAATGAGTGATCCATTTACGAAGTTTATACCTATCATAAAGATGGCTGCTTTGAGCTGTCATATTTTAAGTCCCTAGAGATTAATATCATTCCTCTGGTTATATGCTCTAGCATATGCTCTAGCATATCAGGCAAAGTTTGAATTGCATTGAGTCACCCCATAGAATTTCTCTATGTATAGAGAATTATAATCAGCCCATCAGGAACTATTAATTCTCATGATGAATTAATTTTTGAAATTTCCTTGTACATTACTCATTTGTATAAATGAAAGTAGGTCTGGAAGTGGCATGACACACAGAGAAAAATTAAATGTATGCACTTGAAGTGCCAAAGAAAAGGCCCAAGCATGTCTTCAACACAAAGTAGTATCAATCTATTGGCTCTCTTTAAAAGGGACAGTTTCGGGGCGCCTGGGTGGCTCAGTGGGTTAAAGCCGCTGCCTTCGGCTCAGGTCGTGATCCCAGGGTCCTGGGATCGAGGCCCACATCGGGCTCTCTGCTCAGCGGGGAGCCTGCTTCCTCCTCTCTCCTCTCTCTCTGCCTGCCTCTCTGCCTACTTGTAATTTCTCTGTGTCAAATGAATAAATTAAAAAAAAAAAAAGGGATAGTTTCCTCAGATTGTGTTTTCTAGTTTCACAGCATGGCTCTTCAAATGCAAAAACAATGATCAGGACCTGGAGGGGGGAGAAAGAGAAAGCAGGAAAGAGAGAATTTAGAAGAGAAAATTACTTAGTGTACCAACTATGTTGGATCCACATTTAAATTTTTGAACAATGACACTATTTTTTCACAATTAAAGCAAATAGAACTTAAATAATTTATTTTGCAAGCTATTTTCGAGAAGGCAGGCAGTCTCGTGATTTAGGTGAACTTGAGCTCCTCCTGTCTTCTGATCTTAAGCAGTGTGTGAACATGTATTGAATACTGTGTATGTGCTAGTGTGTGTGTACGAATGTGTGCTAGTGTGTGTGTATGAATGTGTGTGTGTGTTTAAGAACATTTTTATAGACAAACGTTTTGTACAATGGAATATAAATGAGCAAACTTAGGAGATGTTCCCTATTTGGGTTCAAAAAAAAAAAAAACCCAAAACAAACCAACAAAATCAAAAAACAAAACCCCCTAAAAAAGCCCATGTATATTTCCTTGTTCAAAAGTGTTAAGCTTGTTTCTATATAAATACATATACATATATATTTTTAACTGAACATTAAAATAAAGTTATCACCGATTCCAGATATTGTGTGTTCATGTGTAGGAATACAGAATTATCCAAGGACTCATTTCTACTATAAAACTGGCCCAGAGAGCTCTCCTAACACCCATAAATATATTTCCTAAATAGTGAGCAATAATCTTAAATTGATTATTTTGTTCCTCTGGGCAATCTGGTAGCTCTCTTCTGCTCAACAATCTACAGACATAGTCAGATGAAACACTGTCTCGGGAGATGGAAGAGGGGATTCATTAGAAGAAAGACAATGGGAGGTATTAGCTCTTCCTGTAGCCTATTGTTATGGAACTAGGGTCAGAGTTCAAGTTAGTATCAGTTTGGTTTAATGGTCCTTAGCTCTAGAGTGATAAGAGTGCTTCAGAGAGGCATATATTCTGAACACAGTGTACTGACTCGGTTATTCTTTTGTCAGGCCCATAAAAGATTCTGTGTTTATGACTCTGTGTGTGTGTGCACAAATGTCCTTTCATGGATTCGGAAAAGCATGAATGTCAAAATTCTGTTTTGTCTATTATTCCTCATTATAGATTGTATTTCTTACCGTAAAATTGACTTTCTACAAACACAGTACAGATGTTGTATGTGGCCACTGTGCCTCTGTCTGCTTTACACTACAGTGCTGGACAATCTGATAAGTAGCGTGCCCATGAGCCATTGTTAGCGTGGGGACAACATAACAATGATTAGGATGGGAGCAGATGTTGTGGTATATCCATTTACGGTGCTTCTGACTTCTTTTCTGAGTTATGGTGCCACATCATTAAGAGAAAAAAAAGATTTTTTACATAAACGGAAGAAATTACATATTGTTAGGTCACTTTTGACAAGCCACAGTATGTATGCATAACTTCTAAAGTGCAGCACAATGCAGTAATGAAAACAAATACCTTGAGAATTTGAGATAAACTATTTTGATTTCATTGACTTAATTCGAAGTACTTAATTCCCCAGTGTCTTTTATTTAGTTTCTTTTCTATTTTCATTAGTGAAGTTACCCTGAGTTGGGAGGGAGGTAGTGGAATCTGGAAGTCTGCCTTTCCCTATTCCTTTTTTATATAATCCTTAACCCTCTGTGAGAGGTTTCTGATTCCAGGAGACTGCTTGGGCACTGCTTGCTAGTGTGCAGCTCCACAATACATTAATAGACTCTGCCTGTAACTGTGATGCCTTCCAAAGCAAAGAGAGCAGTCACCTCTCTCACTCTTGTTTCTTCTTTCCTCACACAAGAAGTTAAGAGCCAGGGTGAGTGTTTTTTGTTTTTTTGTTTTTTGTTTTTGTTGTTGTTTGTTTGTTTGTTTTTATGACTTCAGCCTGGAGGCCAGCTGGTCATAAGAGTTGTGTTTTGAGTTTGACATTAGGGGTGGTTGGAGATGTTGCTTAGTTACTCATTTAGTCACACCTATTTAACCACTGACTTGCAATTAGAATTTATGCACTAGCTCAGATAATAAATAATGCCTTGATATTTGTATTTGTCATTGTTTGGTTATTTTTGTTTGTGGACAGTACCCCCTTCAATTTGAGATGCCAAAAATACAAAGGTCAAAGTAGAAAAAAAAAAACAGAAATTTAAAACTATGCAGTATATATGTGAAGGAAAAAAGAATAGTTTCAGGAACCATATGGAGATTGGAGAAATCAAGACTGAAAATTATTAAAAGTTATAAAGATACTATGAGATTATAAATGACTTTTCTCCAGTAAAAGAGGAAATAAATACATGTATGTTGTCTACAAAGTTTATGGAAATAGAGTGGTACGATTCATTTTTGATGAAATATTTTTCTTGATTTTATATTCATTTATGGTGAACCAGCTAGAACAGATTAACTCGCATTCTGGCAAAACCAAAGCCAATTTTTAAAATTTTTTTAGGCTTTTCTGCATTTACTTTGTAAGCATGCCATGCCTCCATCCCCATCTCACTGCCTTCCAATAGGTCTTTGTTACACAAAGTGTGTTCTATAAACTAGTAGCATTAGCTTCACCTGAGAATAAGTTAAAAATGTTCCATCTAGGCCCCACCACAGAGCTGCTGAATCAGAGTCTGCATTTTAGCATCACCCCAGGTATCAAGTGTTGCAATAGGTAACAGTGCAATACTGCTTCTTGCTATTTGCTATTTGCAATTGCTACTTGGCTGGCAATAATAAAGTGGATCTTGCTGCAAATGAAGACCAATTAAGAAAAGGTAGATTTGAAAGTAAGGAGTTGTGCTTTTTTTTTTTTTCCCCTTGCTTATTTTCCCATGCTTTTTGTTCTTTCTGGTGACACATAAGCTAAATTTGTTTGTTGATGGTGATGATGGGGAAGAAGAAGGAGAAGGAGAAGAAATGTACTTGGGGAGAGTTTCTCTGAAAACAAGAATTCTTGAATAGACTGACTACATTCTAAGTCTGATTAAACCTTGTTTATCAGTGGGCTTTGAAGTAAACAAGATGTTTTCTGCCTTCAAAACACTGTCTATTGGGTCAAGTAGGAAACATCGTGACATATTACGTAAATCGAACTATAGTAATTCAGTGATTTCACGTAAAAACACCTTAAATACCACAATAAGAACTTGGCTTTCATTGGCCAGTGAAGAACCTTGAATAATTCTGTGTCAGTGGAGAGCCCTAAATAATTCCTAATATATTTCAGTGGGTAGAAGTAAAATGACTTTGGATTAAGCATTTCTGGAAACAGGCAAATTAGTTAAGAATTTATCATACTATACCAAGCATGACGTAATAAAATCAAGTTAGGAAAATAAAGAAAGAAGTAAAACTAGAATATAGGAATCTAAAATGCCATTTGAAGGTAGACACTAGTGGGGAAAAAGAGCTCTGACTTTATTTTGGAGTATTTTAACAGTGATGTTGTTGTTAAGAAAACAGAAGGAGGCCAGTGAAATTTTATGAGGGAGAGAATTTGTTCATTCTTATTAGGCCATGAATGTGTCAATGGTTAAGGAGGTATATAAATGCCCAATAGGACTGGAGTTAAGATACAGTGATAAATATTAGGGAATTTAACTATATAGAAGTGATTAATTGAAGTAGATTAGGGGAATAATTTAGTATAGACAACAAAAGAGGGAGGAGAGGGGGATAAAGAGCAAAAGAGAAGGAAAAGGAGGATGAGGAAAGAGAAGGAAAAGAATAAGGGAAAAAAAGGAAGAGGAAGAGGTGTGAGATGACTTCAGTAAAACTGATGGTAAAAAGGAGATGGTAATTGGGCACCTGGGTGGCTCAGTCAGTTAAGTGTCAGACTCTTGATTTCAGGTCAAGTCATCTCAGGGTTGCATCACGGAGCCTACAGTGGGCTCTGTGCTCAGCCGGGAGTCTGGTTCTCTCTCTCTCCCTCTGCCCCTTTCCCTGCTTGCATCCACATCTCTCTCAAATAAATAAATTAATAAATAAAAATAATTTTAAAATGGAGATGATAAGAATCTGGGGGACTTAAAAATTTGGACGATATAAAAAAGAAAGTGAAGAAATAAAGCAGCATCTCTTGGATTCTCTTGATAATTGAAATAGTATCAAAGGAAATGGTCACAGTAAACAGGAAAAAAACTGTATGAAATGAAGTTATTAAAAATGTGGAAGCATCAGATTCTATAAGCAGATTAAGGAGAATAAGTAGAGAGAAAGACCCCAAGATTGGGGAATTTGGCCATTTTAATCAGTGCTGATTTTTTAAAAAGATTTTTTATTATTTATTTATATGACAGGGAGAGAGAGAGAGAGAGAGATTACAAGTAGGCTGAGAGGACAGCAGAGAGAGGAAGAAGGAGGCTCCCCGCTGAGCAGGGAGCCTGATGCAGGGCTCGATCCCAGGACCCTGAGATCATGACCTGAGCCGAAGGCAGAGGCTTTAACCCACTGAGCCACCTAGGCACCCCATCAGTGCTGATTTGAAGGGGAAGAGACTTTGGGTGTCTCTATCTTTCATTACTGGTTTTTTACTTTATTTTCTAATACATCACTCTTCTTTTATGTTCATATTTATTGAGCACATACTGTGTACTAGGAAATATTTGAGATAATAAGAATAAAACACTAAAAGAAACAAACCAAAAAAGCAAATCTCTCCCCTCATGGGGTTTGTAGTCAGCAGGGAAGAGAGAGTATTAACAAATTAATGGGTTAAAATGTTTATAAGTGGGAGCATTGCTGTGGAGGAACACAAAACAAAGTAGGAGGAATTGGGAGCAGGAAAATGAGAGGAATTTGCAGATTTTATATCAGGTGCTTAAGAAAGGCTTTGCTGATATAATGATAGTGGAGCTTAATTATGAAGTGAGCTTGATTAGGAAGTGAGATGGGGATTATATGTATATCAGGCCCAGGGAAGAGCAATTCCAAAGACCCAGAGGCAGGAATTTGGTTGGCATCTTAAAAAAAAAATTAAAAGACGATGAGAACTACTAGAGCAAAGGAGGTAGGAAAGGAAGTTGGAGAATTGCAGGACACAGAATGAAGATTTGAGAATACCAGTAATGTGGTTATACCAATGTATACTGGAGAATAGTAATGATAACAAAATTAAGACTATTCTCCCTCTAAAATTCAGCTCTACATATGACTTCTAACTGAAAGTCTAAATGACTTCTGTGTTTTGGATTTAAGCAGTACTTAGCTAGAAAGTTCTTCCTTGCTATATTTGCTTAATAGCAACTTTTGTTTCAACAAACATTTATTGGCAACTTAAATGTGGCACATACTGTGCTGGGCACTAGAGATAAAACTGCAAGTAAAAAATTCACACTGTCTACTTCACTGGATGTTTTAGTCTAACAGAGGAATTGTTTTAGAGCTTCTCTTCATTGTTTTTCATATTCTTCTCCTGCTCACCTAGATTTCATATCCCTTTGAAAATGGATTATGTATCTAATTATGTATGCATTTTTTCATTTATTTATTCATTCATTCACATAGTAATCAGGAACCCATGTTCCGTGTTCTGAACTATTTGTATCTCTCAGGTAAGCTGAGTGTTAATGGCACTAAGTGAATATTCAACACTCTTGCAAAATTGAATTGAGTATTGGGAACAATAAAAACCACAGAAGATGACTAAAGGGTTAAGAGACTGTGTCACAAGATGCAGTCAGGGAGCATGCAAATTGTGCTTCCTGTGTTGGAGTTGCTGAACCTAATGGCTTTTGCTGATCATTTGCAAGCCTTCCTTATTCTCAGTGTACTTTAGTGACCTCCACTGTCAAGGCAGGATAGTAATACTTGCTGACCTCTCAGGGATGGAAGAAAGAGCAAAAGAAACATGCAAATTATTGCATATAAATGATCAGGATGAGATTGGCCCAATATAAATGCTAACTAGAAAAGGATGCAATTCACTTCACACTATAATTTCAATGCGCAAAGAAGTATCAGACCATCGATTACCCCTCTCATTCATGAAAAATAAATGGAAAGAAAGTCGGCATTCGTAATTATAACTAAATGTTTATTCAAAGCTCTTGTTACAGAAGGTCTTCTTTAGGAGACAAATGTTTATTTAAAAAATATGGTCGTGAAGCAAATGGGAAGTGTATATTACTGTCTTACAATTTTCTAGGAATAGAATGTATAGGTGGATTTACTTAAACCATTTGAAACAATCTCTTCTTCCCTGATCATTCAAACAGAAGGAAAAAAAATCACTGTTAAAGAATGAAGGTCTTTATTATATTTTTTGAAGATTTATTTTATTTGAGAGAAAGAGTATGCGTGCGTGAGGAGACAGGGCAGAGGCAGAGAATCTTCAAGCATACTCCCTGCTGAGCACTGAGCTGGATGCGGGGCTTCATCTCACAACCCATGAGATCATGACCTAAACCAAAACCAGGAGTCAGATGCTTAACCGACTGAGCCACCCAGACACCCCAAAGAATGAAAGTCTTTAAATTTTTGGTTGTTATATCTAACTGTAAAGGTCATTATGAATTACATGAATCTGAAATAAAACTTCTGGCTGTATTTTCTCCTTACCTCAAAATTTAATCTTTAATATAAATGCAGTAATGGTTAATTCTGTTAATTTATGTAAAAAGTTCCCCTTTCTTAGCATTTTTAAAAAATATATTATCACGGATGTTATCATTGATTTAGACTCTTTGTTCCTACATTATCTTTAAGTAAAGTAGACCTGGCAGAGGAATGGAATACTGAGGGGATAAGACACCAGTGTATAGATATGGAAAAAATATGGTGTATTACTATCCAGCAATGCTTCTTTTGTTTGATACCAGAGGGATTAGAAGATATTATCATTGTATCGATTCCCTCCTATCTGCTTGTCTGTCTCTGTTACACACACACACACACACACACACACACACACACACACACAAACACAAACATCTTTAAGATCTTGGTTTTGGAATCATTTGAAGATTGCAAAATGTTATGAGACTTTATTCCTGAATTTTCACTGGTATCTTTTAAGAACAAAGAAACATTCTCCTGCATAACTACAGCATTATTAATATACCAAAGAGATTTAACACTGGTACAATCATTTTATCTAATACTCAGTCCAAATTAAATATCTCCAATTATGCCAATAGGGTTTCTATAACTTTTTTGGAGGGAATGCAGCACCATCCAAGATTTAATCTAGGTTCATGCATTGTATTTAGTTGTCATAGATCCTTAGTTTCTTTTAATTGGAAAAGTTTCCCAGTCTTTTTCTTTTTCTTTTTTTCCTTCCATGGAAATCGTATACCTGAAGAGTCAAATCCAGCTATGTTCTATCTAGAATGTCACAAACCATAGATTAATATAATTTTTTCCTTATTATTAGATTCATGTGAAACAAATTTGGCCCAAACTAGGTAATAATTTTAAATGTCACATCAAGAAACATATAATGTTAGTTGTTGAGTGGGTTTTTTTTTTTTTCCTATTGTTGATCCCTTGGTTGAGTTGGCATCTGCTGGAATGTTCCACCATAAAGTAACATTTTTTTTAAAGCTTTTATTTATTTATTAATGAGAGAGAGAGAGGCAGAGGGAGAAGCAGGCTCCCCAATGAGCAGGGAGCCCGATGTGGGACTCAATCCCAGGACCTTGGGATCATGGCCTGAGCTGAACGCAGACGCTCAACTATCTGAGCCACCCAGGCACCCATAAAGTAACATTTTCAATTTTATAATTACTAAGCAGACTATGAAAGGTAATTTGATACCATCTGAAAACCCTGTTCCCTACCTGAATTTACCCCCTTCTTTAAACATCCTGCAATGGTGATCCTTATCTAAATCTTTAATTACATTTGTTATAGCAAAATGCTGTTTTTTCTGATTCTCTCAATTATGAATCCTGTTCTCTGGCCTAGGTTCTTGAGTTTGGCCAAGAAACAATTCAGAACCAAACTCTTAAGCAAGGATTTAATAGTGCTTTAAGCGAAAGCACACTCTTGAGATGGCAGCTGCACTGGGGATCCAGATTGTTTTTTCTTTTTATGTTTGGGTAGGTTATCGGTCATAGCTAGGAAAGTTTCTGACTAAAGTTACAGCCAGTCACTTAAGGAGTTCCTCCTACATGTTGGGAGGGGTAGTTTGTCCCTATATGGTCCTTATTGGAATTGTCATGGCAGCCATTCTCTGCAGGGGGTTTAAAACCACAGTGTAAACAATCAACAAAATCAAAAGTCAACCTTCAGAATGGGAGAAAGTATTTGCAAATGACATATCTGTTAAAAGGTTAGTATCCAAAATCTGTAAAGAACTTATCAAGCTCAATACCGAAAAAACTAACAATCCAGTTAAAAAATGGGCAGAAGACATAGACATTTATTTTCTTAATGAAGACATGTAGATATGGCTAACAGACACATGAAAAGATGCTTATCAACATCACTCATTATTAGGGAAATACAAATCAAAACCATGATGAGATACCATCTCACACCTGTCAGAATAGCTAAAATTAACAACATAGGAAACAAAAGATGTTGGTGGGGATATGGAGAATGGGCAACCCTATCACACTGTTGGTGGGAATGCAAACTGGGACAGCCACTCTGGAAAACAGTGTGGAGGTTCCTCAACAGGTTAAAAATAGAACTACCGTACAATCCAGCAATTGTACTAATAGGTATTTATCCAAAGGGTACATAAATACTAGTTTGAAGGGATGCATGTGCCCTGATGTTTATAGCAGCATTGTCAACAAAAGTCGAATTATGGAAAGAACTCAAATGTCCATTGACTGATGAATGGATAAAGCAGAAGTGGTGTGTGTGTATATATATATGTATATGTATATATACATATATATATATACACACACACACTTACTATTATGTATATATATATACACACATGCATACATATACACATATATACACACACGCACACAAACACACACTGGAATATTACTTAGCCATGAAAAAGAATGAAATCTTGCCATTTGCAATAATGTGGATGGAGTTAGTATTATTCTAAGGGAAATAAGTTAGGGAGAAACAGATACCATATGATTTCATTCATATTTGGAATTTAAGAAACAAAATGATGAACATAAGGGAAAAAGAGAGGCAAACCATAAAACAGACTTTTAAACAGAGAACAAACTGAGGGTTGCCGGAGGGGTGGTGGACAGGAGGATGGGTTAAATGGGTGATAGGTATTAAGGAGGACACTTGTGATAAGCACTGGGTGTTGTAGGTAAGTGATGAATCACTAAATCCTACACCTGAAACTAATATATTACATTAACTAAATAGAATTTAAATAAAAACTTGGAAGAAAAATGAATAAAAGTATTATAATGAAGCTATAGTTTACTGTAGGGTGGTGGTCATGGGGAAGAACGCATGTGTATCCCTGGGGTCTATTCTGGCTGTCTGGAACTTGGCTTCTACCTTTTTATCAATTGGAAAACACTTGTTCCCTGCTCATATCTAACTGCCTACTCCTTCAATTCTTTCTGATTCCTGTACTTACTAGTTGGCATTACCTGGTAATGAACACCCCTTATTCCTTTGAACATCACTCAAACTTTTATTGTTATTATTATTACCAATATGTTATAATCCATTATTGTCATTAGTATTTTAATGCCCAAATTATCACAAAACTGGCAGGAACAACTTCTTCATGCTAGATTCTAGATGATTTAAAAAATATTGACTTAAACACACACAAAAGTGCACAATACATAAGGACATATCCTGATAAATTTGACAAAGGTAGCATATCTATATAACTAACCCTAAAATATATCTTAAAAAAGAACATTATCAGAACCACAGAAGCCCCCTTATATCCTCTGCTTATCAGTATTCTACCACAGGGTAACCATTTTCCTAACTTTGAACATCATACATTTGCTTTCACTACTTTTTAAATTTAAATACAATTGTACAAAATGTATTCTTTTGTCTGGCTTTGATCATTCAACATTATATTTGTGAGAATAATGTTGCATGAAGTAGATAATTCATTTTTATTGCTATATTGTATCTAGTATATGAATTTAAAACAATTTATTATATTATTATTGATGGACAATGAATTATTTCCATTGGAGTATTGTAATTAATGTTGTTATGAACATTTTATTAAATCTTTTTTTTTAAAGACCTAAATACATTTCTGTTGGGCAAATAACTATGAAGGAAATTGGTGGGCCACATGTTATACCCATGTTCTGTTTTAGTGGATACCCAACATTTTTCAGAGTGTTTCCATCAGAATTTGAGAGGTTTGACTGGTGCATTTTGTCACCAAGAGTTGTATTTTCTTTTTCCCACCAGCTATTCTGATGGGTGTCTTTTTTGGTTTTACTTTATGTTTATGTTTAGTATTTTGCTTCAAATTTAGATTGCACTGTGTTTATTAATTTGAATACTCCAGCCATCTTAAAATGCATCTTAAAGTGTATCTTCTGATTCTTGAACAGATATATCTCACCTTTTAGGTTTTTAATTTCTCATCACAATGTTTTATATTTTTTCATATCCATCTTTTATAGCTTTACCCATAGTTTTTATTTAAGCATATTACTGTATTTTTTTTGGTAATTTTGAGATGTTTGTTGTTAGTATATAGAATAGAGTTGATTTTTTTATATTAATGTTATATTCTACCCCCTAGCTAAACCCACTTTTTAGTTTTAATAGCTTTTTGCGGGTATATTTTATAGGATTTTCTGTATAGACAATCATGACAATTGTGAAAGTTTTATTTTCACTCTTAAGTTTTTTTGTCTCTTTTATCTTATGAAACTACTTAGAAATATAGAATTAAATGAAGGTGGCGACCACAAATGTCCTAACTGTCCCTGACCTTAGGGGAAAAAGTATTTAGTCATTCACCATTAAGTCTGATGTAAGCTCTAGGCTCTTTTTAGATACGCTTTATGATTTTAGCAACTATTCTTCTATTTCTAATTTGTTGAGAGCTTTAATAGAAATGAATGTTAGATTTGTTGTTACATTTTGTACATCTGTTGATAGGATCTTATGATTTTTTTCATTCCATTAATATTGCAGATTATAGTGATTTTTAAATTTTATCCCAACCTTTATTCTTGAGACAAAATTCCACTTCTTTTTGATGTACTAGATATAATACTAATAAATGATATTTTTGGTTCTTTGTCTTTTCTTGTAATTTCTTTGCCCAAGTTTTGATATCAGAGTAATGTTGGTCTTACAAATCTTGTCTTTCTTATGTTCTTCTTCTTCTTTTACAATGAGTTTTAAATTTCACGTATTATATTTATCATTTATCAATTTTCCATTTGACTTTTATAGATTAGATTTGTTGATTTATTTTTATTCTATTTTGTCCAACATTTTAAAAAATACTGTCTTATATTTTTGACAGTTGTTTTATAGTACTTGTTGTCTAACTCCAAAGTCTAAAAATTGCCTGTAGATCCGTTTTTCTTTTCTATTTTTTAAATTATCATTCATGTGAATGTATTACTGTTTTTTTGGTGAACCTTTGAAATGTTTTATTGAGTAGTGGATACTGTGCATATACATTTTAGGGACTTCTCATGATATTATAATCCTTGTAAAGTTCCTCATTTCTTATTTGGCAGATGGAACAGTGCCTGATCACATTACTTCAATCTAGGTTGGGGCTAGCTTACAGTTGATTGCCATCTTGATAGAACCATCTCTATTTTACCCTCTTCTCCCCCAGGATTTCCAACTAAGAACCTAGTATTTTTATTGTATACTTTTGGCAGATCTCAATTCTAATGATTTACTCAGAATATTGTTTAAAATACTGTGTCCTAGTAGTGTCTCACTTAGGTTTTTCATCTTCTGTTAGTGCAGGCACTAACTTAGAATTTGGCTGTTCTCCTGAAAGAAATTTCAGCTAAATTATTGACAATATTCAAGTTTATGACAAACATCCTTTTGGTTTCTCTTTTCTGTAGCTATGGATGTCATTAGTGTTAAGTAAGAATTCTCAGATGATTGCTTCTCATCATAACCAACAAATGTACTCAAGGTAAAAGTGACTGCCAAGTAATCTCAATTTCTGAGGCCTTTCATTCCTTGTAGCCTCACTTCTTTAGATCTTATTTGCTTCATCAGGTCTCTAAAAGTTTTAAAGATAATCTCGATGGATTTTTTTTTTTTTGAGTATTTTTCTGCAGAAACACTGATAAGATCCAAGATACTTAGTGGTACCTAAAAGCAGAATTCTCTTGTGTACTTGTGAAAAGTGCCCATCAGTATTTGAATGCTTTTCAATTTTCTGGAATAGTGGGTAAGTTAGGAGTTTCAAATTATATTTTCTTTGACCGAAACCTGACATCTTGAACTTCTCCAAGGCACCCAATTTCAATAATGATTAAAGAATAAGTGAAGTAGTGTTGGTGTAAGACATCAATAAACCATTTGTTTGAGTTTGTCCAAATTGATTTTGATGTGCTTTGAGTGAGAAAACAAGGTGAATATATCCAAAAGTCAGAAAGGTCTTAATATTGGGCAGATACAAGTACTAAACATAAATACTTGGGAATTTTAGAATCCATGGAAATAGAATAGTCCTAGAAAGTGTGTACAGAATGGACAGAGTAAAGGTAGAGATTGGAACCCTGTAGAACACAAATATAAGGCCACCTCGATGCAAGTCAGTATGACTCTTCTATCTTCTTGTCAAGATAGTAGTAATTGTTTAATACTTAATAAACCACTAGCACCTCATTTAATTATTAAATTTATGTAAAATTATTAAATTTAAGTGCTGGTGATTTGTTATAGTCTTTGTGCATTGCTTGTCCATATCTCAGGGAGGCATTTTGTATTAGAAGTGCAAGTAAACTTCACTCTCAGAACATTAAATAAAACATGTTAGCATATAAGTATATATGAATATTTCAGTGTCTAAAAATTTCTCATTGATAACAACTGAGTGACAATATAATCATGGCCAAAGGATATGTCTTTCAGTGACAAATGAGCTTTAGGGAGATTGAAGTGCTTTCTGTGAAAGTTCTATTTAGACATACCATATTAACATTTTTAGGAAGTGCCTGTTGCCAATTGCCTATTTCTGTTTCTGTTTATAAAGTTGTGACAAATATACTTTAGTCTCATTGTAATGAAAAAAATAGATAATATGAAGAATGAGTCCATTTCCATTATTAAAATTCTTTAACCTTTAAACTATCTTCACAATTGCATCACTTAAAATATTAGTTTAGGAAAGTTATACAATATATCAAATATATACTAAATATATATCAACTATACATTGATTTTGGCTTTAGTTTGCTAGAGCTGCTTTGGATAGTTTTCTTCATCTGTAATATTAAGATTTTCTTATAATTCCTTTCAATATTTAAAATAAGTTTTCTACAGTATAACTTAAGTCTGTATGCTAACCTTTTACTTAATTGATAAAATCTTCAGGATGTTACTACATTGATTAATGTTATTTAAATAACTTGTATTAAGTAATTTTGCTGAGCAATGGTATTGTCAAAATCTCACTTTTATGTAAAAATTATCCTTATGTGCATTCTGTTTCTTATTATAGATTATTCGTAAAAATAAACATCTATTATGAACATTAGGCACAGATAAATTTTTTCTGGCCTGTAAGTAAGAAAGTTTTGATTTATTCAATGAGTATGTTACAAAAATTATTGCAAAATGAACATTGATAATTACATAAATATTAATCTTAATAACTTAAAGAAGACATTCTATACTTCAATTTGTGACACTAAATACTGAGCCTATTCAGCTTATAGTGAAGTCACTGTGTCATATAACAATAATAATATTGTAAATTATAATTCACCTTTTGCATGAACTTATGTGTCAAAAAATTTTTATGCCAAACAGATAAAGCAGTCAGTTTAAAAGAATAAACTTGGAACTTTCTTTTCTTCTGTTTTCTTCTTCATTTGGAATTTTAGGTGGGAAACTTATCTCTTCTATACCATTTATTAATTTATTCAGTCATTTATTTATACTCATGGGTATTTATTTTATATTTTGGGTTATAAAACAGTAAGAATTTATTCTGATGCTTAAATTGTTCCAGATTTTGTCATTGGGAGCTTTCTTACTGATTTCTGTGCCCCATTGACATGCTTCATTTTTTTTTTCTTTTTGAGTACATTCTTACTTTCTGGCATTACAAGATGCTCCATGTTAACCTTGTATATTTCCTGCCCTAGTCCTAGAACCAGTTAATTGTCCAAAAAGCCTTAGCATTTTGTACTGAAGAATGTTATCAGAAACCAAGAAATGGGTGCTAGGTATGCTCATAGCTACTGTAATATTATTTCTTTTGACCTTCTCAGTTGTCAACGCAAAGAAATACATGTGTGCATAATAACCCATATATATATACATACATATACATATGTACATACACATACATACACATACGTATGCATACGTACATAAACACATGTACATATACATATGTACATGTATGTATATATATGGGTTACATGTATATTCTATATTTCATATAAATGGGTTATATATATATTCTATATGTCACCTTTCTTATCTAACAATTTGTAGATATAATAGAATAAACAAATTCATAATTACGTATACCCTGGGTTACTTCTGGTTATCTGTTATTGAAAAAAACCTTGCTTACCTGTCATCACCAGCTCCAATACTGACAAACCTGAGTTTGAACATCCACCATCCATTTACTTAATTGTTAAATTCCAATATATATTTATATTTTTTATTTATTTATTTTTTATTTTATTTTTATTCTTTGCCCAAGGGGTACAGATCTGTGAATCATCAGGCTTACATCTTTCACAGCATTCACCAAAGCACAAACCCTCCCCAATGTCCATAACCCATCCACCCTATCCCTACCCTCCCACCCCCCAGTAACCCTCAGTTTGTTTTATGAGATTAG